>NW_024121103.1:1780036-1876335 GCF_016745375.1 Pimephales promelas
TGTAAGAAAACGAACAGTATTTATATCGTTTTTACCTCTTGTAACCACAGCCACGTCCAAGTGATCTGAGGGCGTGGGCGCTTTGTGGCTGTGGTTACACGAAGTAAAAACGATATAAATACTGTTCGTTTTCTCACACAAACTGCTCATTTCGTGTCTTAGGCCATCAACGTGTACTTACATTTACGAGTCATTAAATCATGTTTAATCTGGACTTCTCTGTGCATGCTCTTTGAGGTGGTGACCATAGACCTCCATTATATGACTGATTGACAAGAACGGTTTGACCTAAAAATATCAAATTGAAACTACTGTGGAAACACAGACACCTGCACCTAAGCTAAAACATACCAAAAATTAATTTCAAAGTGAACTATCCCTTTAATGTCGAGTTAGTGACTTGGCTGTTGGCAAAACTTGGCAAATTAGCTCTAAGTATTTAGTGAACGCAGATGAGAGATGTGTAGACCTTTGCGAATGATGGGTCAAGAAAGATTCACTTGGGTAAAAGATTCATTCAAAAACACTTGTCATTCAAGACCAAAACATGACTTTCCTCTCTTCAACAACGTCCTTGATAGTGCACTAGTTTTTTTATCGTTGTCAGAGCCTCTTACAACCCTCTCAAAAGCACCAGATGCTCTGAAAATGAATCATCGACTTTTGTTCTCGTTATACCTTTCAGCTTTTACACCGTGAACGAGGTCCAAAAGTTCCAGTATTCGCGGCCGGTCCGGAAAGGAGAGAAAGATCCCGACAATGAGTTTGCAGTGAGTTCCTTTTTGCTTTTCTTTGCCTATTCGCCTTTTGTTATCTCACTCAATGCATGTGTAAAGTGCTCTCGGTTCCTCGTTTAGAGGGACTGGTTTCCTAATGGCCAGTTTTCAAAAAAAATCTTTTTAAGATGGATTCAGGAGAGCTCACGCTGAGACATTACAGCGAGATATCAAACCTGAGAACACTGCACCATTATAGTAAAACATAAAGTCTGTCCCACCCCCACCCCACTTACATCTGCTGTTGGTAAACATCCATTAAATCCAGTAAATGGAGGCTTAAATTGAAGGAAAAAACAGCATCTGGAAGAGTGCAGGAATCCACTTTTATCTGAAATGTGGCCTTTTGCTAAAAGCTTTCATTTTGTTAAATGTTCACTTAATGTTCTTTTTTTTTTCTTGTTGTTTTTTTATTCTTCCAAAAGAACATGTGGATTGAAAGAACGACTTACGTAACCGCCTATAAGCTGCCTGGCATCCTGCGCTGGTTTGAAGTCGTGTCTGCCACGCCGGTGAGTACGCTGGGTCATAATATCCCCGCTTCTTGGTTTTTGATGGTTTGAAAGAAAAGGTTCACCTTGAATGAACTCTGATACAGTAGATTTGACCGGTCTCACTCTCACTGCATTCTTGCATAATATACATGCCATTTCAGAATGTGTGTAAACAATAGGCACCGTGATACTTCCGGGCGGCAGAACGCCCAACTGAGGAGATCCAGCCGGCTACTGTAACCATTACATAGATAAACACACTGTTGTTGATCAAAGTTGGGGTTGCGCTGCCATATTTACAGCAAAAGGTGTAGGGGTGGTTTTGATTTCTTGTGGGTGAGGAGGTTATAGCGGGTGAACGTTGTGTCGTCAAAAGTAGGAAATCTTAATGATATCCTAAATTATATATATGATTCATCCAATGTTTACATTTCTGTTGCCAACCCCTTTGTGTATTTTCAAAACGGTCCATCTACAAAATCATAGCAGAGCATTTTATCTTCAGCCGGGACTATTATTCGAGACTAATATTAGTAAACTTGTCTCTTTTGAAGATCAGACTCATTGCCGGTCACTGCCTGAAGTAAAAGAGGGCTGCATTGACCGTGAGACTCACGCAATTGATGGCTAAGCCACGCCCTCAAACGCGATGAGCCAATCACAGTGCTGCGCAGTACACTCAGACATTCTCTGCTTCCACATTGCAGTTAGTCAGTTTTCATTCGTTTTTTCTTGTCATTTTAAGTCTAAAATGGTCAAACGGTGTGCATGGGGTACATGTAACTCCGACACTAGGTTTCCGAGAGGCTGGGCGACGGTGTGTATTTTTTTTACCCTTTCCCATGCCACATCTCAACCCAGATAAGTGTCTGCTCTGGATTAAGTTGTGATGTGGCAGACGTGGATAAATTAAACAAGGATGTCTACATCTGATCTAGGTGAAATCAACAACGTATTTGAACATTATCTTTAAAATCTCTAACGTAACGTTGGGCTAACATTAGAAAACGTTAACGTTAGCTTCTAGCTGTGTTGTCATGTCACTTAGCTTTATTAACGTATAACCGAGATAACAAATGTTTACAATGTTGTGCTGAATGATTCATACTGTAGCATCAAACGCTGATGGCAGCGATATGCGGGTTATCATGTTTACACTGTGACGTTTTTGCCTGGAGCTGAAGCTTTTCATCGACCTTCTCAACAATAAAATTATTAATATACCCCTCCAATGCATAGTTAAGGCCCTTTAGGTGACTTCGAGATGATATATAATCTTTCTGTCTCCAAAAATCACCAATTGCCTCCTGTGAAATGTCTGCCATAGCGCCTGTCCCCGAATGTCGACCTTGCGTCCGAGTGAGTGGAGGGGGCGTGGCTTAGCCATAGGCCGATTGTCACTTTTCACACGCTCTCACGCCACACATCCATTTTCTCACGCAAATGTATATTCCTCATATATAATATCGACCAATCAGTGTTTTCAACCGCGCAAACAGGTTAATAAAACAGCTGGAGAACATTTGGCACATAACATGTACCTCAGGAAAGCCATTTAATGACCATGATAGGCTATAAAGCACGTTATTTTGGCAAGAAAAATGAGCTAGAGAGTATTTTACCAATTATGTGTAGGCCTACTATATCTATGACATATTTATTATATTTTTTTACTTGTATAATTAAAAGACAATTGTTATTATGATTCAAAAAACACCTTATATTTAATTTAAAGTAAAAAAAAATTATTACATTTTTACATTTGACGGTGGGTCTCCCTTCCAAGCAATTTACTAGCGCTGCCATAGGAGCACTTCGGCTTTTGCCACCCGGAAGAACGTCTATTACTGTTGTGACGTCGTATACCTGTACAATATATTGTAAAGTAGACCTTACCTGTCTTAGGCCGTGTGTCCACCAAAGCGTTTTTATCCAGCTGAAAACGCTTGACGCTCTGCTGAAGACGCCGTGCTTTGGGCGCTTGAGAGCGTTTTGGCAGCGCAGCGTTTTTTCCGTTGAGACGTTTCGTTGCTATGATACAGAATATCCGCAGCAGTTGAATGTTGTGACAGTTGGTCGGTGTGGTATTAGTCCCGCCCCTCCTCCATTGTGATTGGACGGCTGGGTAAAAAGTGACAGTGATGAGCGCTGCGTTTTATCCAAAGTTGAAATTTTTTCAACTCCCAGCGACCAGTAAAAACGTTGGGCGTTCAGCGCCTCGGTACGCTCATGGCCTTTAAAAAACGCGGCGCTCCCATTGAAAACAATTGAAAACATACGCCAGGCGCGTGGAGAAACGCTTTGGTGGACACGCGGCCTTACTCTCGCCATCTTCGAGTATGTAAGACCTCACATGTCTTGAGATATATTAAACTGGGTGTCATCAGTCAACAATCTGATAAAGTAGAAGCGTCTCACACTCCATTACAGCAAGACGTGACCTGTCTCTCTTTCTCTTTCCATCATGCATCGTCCTCAATTTGTGCAGCGCTGGGGGAATCATGGTTGCGTGTGCTGACTCGCTCCATGCAAATGTTTTGCAGGAGAGCGGCTCTGGCATCATGTGATAACCAGATTGGATGCCCTGGTGTTTATGCGTTCAAATTTGCACCGTCTCTTTTTAGCTCCTCTTCTCACTGTCTCACCGCACACTTTTTTTCTGGTGTGCTTTCGTTCTCATTAGCCTCCCTGGCATGAGTTTCCCGAGATAGACACATCAGGGCATCTGTCTCTCGCAGATTGATTTTGGATCCCGTCACAGATGCATTATGGGTGACGGATCATGAGCCAGAAATTCCTTTATTGCCGAAGAGAACGTGTTAACCCATTCATTAGTGCATCGGTAAACAGTTCAGTGTTGAAAATGAGGCGTAATTTGACTTGAAAACCTGCTCGTGTTGTTCCACCGCTCATTAGTAGAGTTTGTTTGTTGGATTTCAACTTTAGTTGCGTAACATTAATGTGTTATACAGTAAGAGTCGTCGTTTACTGCTCTGCCTAGTTGAATGTTTTCTGCTTGGCATCTGTGCAAATTCGTTCTGCCTGTTTAGTGTCATTTTTAGCCAACGCAGTTTTTTTGTAAATCATCCTTTTGTTGTTACTTATTCTCTGAAAATGATATATTTTTTTTGTTTCTGTGTGCAGGAGGAAATCAGTCCCCTTGAAAACGCTCTGGAGACCATGCAACTGACCAATGAGAAAATCAGCAACATGGTCCAGCGCCACCTTAACGACCCCAGCCTTCCCATCAACCCCCTCTCTTTGCTCCTCAACGGCATCGTGGACCCAGCTGTCATGGGCGGCTTTGCTAATTATGAGAAGGTATGAGATTATTCTGGTAATTATTGCCAAATTGTGTGACGGCACAAAGATTAAACGCTGCGAATCAGCTTGATTGTGAAAACTATTTGAACCATTTCATATTATAAAGTACACTGCCATCAGTAAATTCAGCGATATTGTGAAATATTATTTACAATTTAAAATAAGTGTTTTATATTGTAATATATTTTAAAAATGTAATTTATTCCTGTGATCAAACTCGAGATTACTGCAGTCTTCAGTGTCACATGATCCTTCAGAAATCATCCTAATATGATGATTTGCTGCTCAAGAAACATTTCTGAATATTATCAATGTTAAAAAGAATTTTTTTTTAAAGAAGATTTTTTTTTTTTTAAATATATTTTTATCAGGATTCTAAAAGAACTGCGTTCATTTGAAATAGAAATCTTTTGTAACATTATAAACGTCTTCATTGTAAACAGAACTGACATTTTGAACAGTAGTTAATGGGTTTTTAGGTGGGTTATTTTGTTTTGTTTGTTTCTTTCTTTGTTTGTTTATACTTATAGTTATTGTTTTATCATCTATAGGCCTTTTTCACTGAGAAATACATCCAGGAACATCAAATTGACCAGGAGAAGATTGAAAGGCTGAAGGATTTGATTGCCTGGCAGGTAATGATATATAATGGGCACATATCTTAAGGTGTTTGCCATGATTTTGCTGGTGATTATAATTTAAAACAAATTTTTATGCTTTTTTTTTTTTTTTACCATTAAGTTCTCCTACAGCTTTCTTGTCACAAAGTATGAGAGTATTGCGTTTTATTATTTTAATAACATGTCTGATTTAAAGTTCAGTGGTAGCATCCCGTTACCATTTGGTATATGATGTATTTTCTTTGAACAATTCAAGCTGTATATATATATATATATATATATATATATATATATATATATATATATATATATATATATATATATATATATATATATTCATAACCATAACTTTTTTTTCACAAGTTTTTATAACCAGCATGCACAATGTGAGATCACAGTTCTTCAGAAGATCTTAAAGCATCTGTCATGCAGTATAAATATCCAGCGAGAGTTTTTATTTAAAGGAAAGTCTCCCGGGGATATACTGATGTACTTCCACATGTTGGGTTGAAGCGGCAAACTGACTTTATCATCACATCTAAAGTCTTTTATCTCTCCTCACTCTGTTAAAACAGTGGTAATGGTTACAGGGCAACACGTCAAATCCTCCTGCCTCCTTGCCCATGAGATTGTGTGTGTGTGTGCAAGATAAAGATCTACTGAAGATGATCTTAATGCTGACAAAGTTTCATTTTTAGCTGTTTAATGGGGAATGCATTCCGATGATTTTTATCTCTCCAAAACCAGATCTGTCATGCCTAAAGTATAATTGATGTCTGCATTATTTTTCTAATAATTAAATGACCCGGAGTCAATCAATCTGGTACTACTATTACTATGCTTCAAGACATTGTTGTTTTATTTCAAAACAGATTTGTCAGGTTTTTGTCTTTTAAAAGCTCTCGTGTGTAGGACTAATTTCTTCACAAGCCTCCGATGCTAATTCCAAAATGTCATTTTAGAGATATTAACAGAGGCTTGAGTGATTGATAATCAGACTAATGGAGAGCGAATGAAAGATTGATAGTGTCTCTCAACAGTGTTAGGGAGCAGAGTCTCTACTAATCGCAAAGCTGTAAGTTTAACTGTTTCAAAAACAGCCAAGTCACTACCCAAGTCACTATTTTTGGTATGTTTTAGCTTACCTCAAGGGCATCCAAGATGTAGGTGCCTTTGTTTCCGCAGCATTTTGATATTTTTAGGTCAAACCGTTCTTGTCCGTCAGTCATATAATGCAGGTCTATGGTCACCACCTCAAAGAGCATGCACAGAGAAGACTAAATTAAACATGATTTTATGACTCGTAAATGTAAGTACACATTGATGGCCTAAGACACAAAACGAGCGGTTTGTGTGAGAAAACAAACAGTATTTATATCGTTTTTACCTCTTGTAACCACAGCCACGTTCAAGTGATCTGAGGGCGTGGGAGCCTCGTTCACATAATATTCTCCTCTTCACACGTCATATACTGACGCTTTTGACATTTCGTATACATCCAAAGCACATGGCACCCTTTATGGGCAAAAAGGCGCCTCCTAGTGGTCTAACCCTAACACTACCCCAAAACTAAACCTACCCATAACCGAACAAAGCTCTGTGCGTGTTATATTGACGCCCATTTGCGTTGGATTTAAACTAAATGTCAAAAGCGTCACTATATGACGCCCTAGGATGAGAATGCGTTGGATATTTTGGCCTTTGATGTATTCATTTTAGAGGGCTGGAAATGCCTTGGTCAAGTTGTATGGGACCAGATTTGACCAAAGAGCAGTCTTGTGTCTTCTGTTTGACTTTCACTAGTTTGACTGTCCTGTGTGTGATGAATAGTCATCAGTCTGACCAGCTGTCCCAGCGTTCAGGCTGTTTGTCTGATCCAGGCGCGTGTCGTATACAGTTACTCTCAGTACATAAACGCTTCTGTTGGATAATGGTTATTGGCTTGTTTGCTGTAGGGATGTGGACAGAAATGTAACGACACAGAGGCTGGTTTGTGGATGTATTTTCCGCTAGATGAAATGACAGACAGCCGTTGATGACACACATCTAAAGAGCTTTTCTGTGCATAACAGATGTGAGGTATTGCTGTAACTCTACAGATATTTTGTACCAGGAGGCCCATGGGACAGAAAACAAACCTGTCAAACTCTCTCTTCTATTCTTTCAACACTGCAGATGTGTGTGTGTGTTTGCTGGACAAACTTGATTCTGTAGCTTCCTATATGTCGATAATGTGTGTAGAGATTCAACATGGTCTGATCTTGCAGGAGATGACAGCTAGTTTTGATGCTTTTGATTAGTTGTTGGACACATAGGAAGAGTTTAAATATGCTATGAGACCACATACAATGTGTTTGACATCTCAAGATAAATAAATAAATATTAGGCAATGCTTTACATCAGCCCTTCTCAAAGTCTCGGAAGTCCTGGATTTCGTATTTCAAGAGCTCTAAGTGTGTGTGAGGGATTAAAAGTGTGGTTTTCCTACTTTGATAAATGCATTTTTAATGAATTTGTTTCGTTTTTTACGTTTTTTTTTTTTGAGATGGTCCAAAGGCGAGATATGTAAAGTTTTCCTCCGTGATTTAATTTTTTTTTATTTGTAAAGTTTTTTATTGAGCATATAAACATTATACAGTCTTCGATCAACAATACAGGAGAGGCTCAAATATTTTTATATAACTGTACATATAGACAAAAACAAAAACAGACAAAGCGGAAGTAGAATAAAGTTTGGTAGCAGAAGGTACAATAATAATTTATATGAATAAAGTAAAAGGAAATAAATATTTATACAGATACTGATTGTAAGAAATCTGTAAAGGGTTGCCAGATCTTATAAAAACCTGAGAGATTGTCCTTCAACAAATAGCAAATTTTTTCCAAATGTAGAGTATTGGACATGTCCCGAAGCCACATTTTGTCGGTGGGTATTTCTGGTCCTTTCCATGACATCAGGAGTAACTTTTTAGCAGTAATAAGAGAGTAGGAAATGAACTGCTGCTGGGGTGAAGTCAAATTTCTAATTGCCATGACATTTGGCGTAATTGAGCGTGATTATGTAAAGTTTACATTAAGGTTCAATTTGTTAACATTACATGAACTATTATAAATTTAACAGTGAACAAAAGCTATTTACAGTATCAGTATTCATATAAAGGTCATTTAGGTCCATGTTAATGTATGTAGTAATTTGTAATAGAAATTCCCTTTGTCATTTACCCCTATTTTTTATTTTTGTATTTTTCAGTATAGTATTTAAAAATGCCACTTATGGAAAATAAAGACATCATACCCAGGTGAAAAAGACGTTGTATTAAATGTATTAAAAATATATTTGAAATACAAATAGTGTGTTTATAATACATTTGTATTTACAACATGCTTATTTAAAGTGTACTAAAAATGTATTTTATTGCATTTTAGTATATTTCTAAAAAGTATACTAGAAGTACATTGGTAATAAATATATATTTAATTACACTTTTAAGAAATATACTATAGAAAAGCATACTTTTAATGTATTTATAAAAAGTATATTAGTAATATATTGGTAATAAATGTATGCTTTATTATATTTTTAATAAATATGCTAATGATAATTATACTTTAAATGTATTTCTAAAAAGTATATTAGAAGTACATTGGTAATAAATATATGTTTAAATACACTTTTAAGAAATACACTATAGAAAAGCATACTTTTAATGTATTTCTAAAAAAGTATATTATTAGTACATTGGTAATAAATGTGTGCTTAATTATATTTTTAATAAATATGCTAATGACAATCATGCTTTAAATATGCTTCTAAAAAGTGTACTAGAAGTACATTGGTATACAATTACATTTTTAAGAAATATGCTAAATACAAACATATTTTAATTATATTTAAAAATGTTTAACTAGAAACGCAATGATAATAAATATACACTTAATTACACTTTTAGAAATATGCTAAAAACAAACATAGTTTTAGTGAAGTTTTAGTGTACAGAAAGCATACTTGTTGCTAAATTAAAGTATTTTTGTGTTCACTTGAAGTTTAAAAATTCAAGTCCCTTTAATTCCCTTCCTAACATGAAGGCAATTAAACATGTATCGAAATTAATTGTATATTTCTACAAAGACTAGAAGTAGCACTTTAATTATAAATATGTGCTCAGTTAAGCTTTTAAGAAATATACCAAAAACTACCACACTTTTTGTAATACTACCAACACTTAACTTAATGCATATGTATTTTTACACTTTATATTATGTGTTTTAGGTTTAACTTTTTTAAATTAATTTGTTATAATTATGAAAAGCACTAAAATTTGACTAACAAGTAATGCACTTCTATACTTCTGCATTAATTAATCAAATAGTCTTTTCCACAAAACAAGTGAATACCAGTACTTGCACACATCAACATAAAAGATCAGGTGTACATACTAGAAAAACAAAATTAATTTCTTAAAGCTTGACTCTTACATTTGTTTAGCCAAAATGAATAAAAAAAAACTTGTTATAAAGCATGTTATGTTTATATTAACAGAGTTGTTTCTTTTTTGTGGATGTTAGTTAATATTTCCAGTTGCATTCATTTGGACCAATCAGAGCCAATCTTTTCAAAACAAGCTTGCCGGCAATTGTCCAATCACACACTGCCATTTGAACTTACATGTTGGGTGGGGCGCGGACAACGGATAGGCCTACTGACTGTCTGTGGTATTCCATTATAGCTTCGGATATTTCAACAGAAATCATGTATTTTCCAAATTTTGCTTTTTTATTTCACTGACTCGGACCTAGTGAATGTGGATAGCACCGATCTAATATTAAGAGAACACACGAGCAGATTACCAGGTCGTCAGCTCCCGCGAACAATTTAGCAGTGAAGAGGACAACGCAGAGGTGCGCCGCCACGACATGGACAGAGCAAGATACTGCCAGAAAAGATCTTACTTCTTGATGGTAAGTTTATTAGTTTAAGTGATTAGTGTAATTGGCTTTATTCTCACTTTGAGTTTAGAAAATATTTTCAGAAGTTGATGACGATGTTCTGTGGATTACTGGCGTTTCTGTTGATTTGACACTAAAGCGAGTTAACGTTTATCCATTGACGTCTATCAACTTAATTGTTATAGATCTAGACAGTGACATAAAACAACTATAAAAACATTGCACACTGTGTTTTCAGAAAAAAGGTTATTAATGGTGATTACACGACAGGCTTGATTGTCCCTAAGTAACTTCTTGTGTTTTAAATATTATAATATATTTTAAGCTCTAATAAAACTTTCACATTTGTGATATTTAATTCATAGTAAAATCCAATTAATTATTAGTAGGCTGTCAGTTTTCATGTCAATTCGATAAATAAATTAAGTTGTAATCACCAACTATAAGCTTTCATAAAACCAATTATTAAATATCTTGCACTGAGAAATTAAAACGATGTTAAATAATGAAATGAGAGTTTTTATATTTAATATTTAGCCTAACCAAGGAATTTGCACATTGCAAAGACATTTTTTTATATTAAACCTAACCGTGAGTAGATGAGGTCAAGTCGATAAGTAGTAGTTGATCCTCTTAATTTGTAACTTTTTGTTGGTGAAAAACAAAAACAGTCAATAGTGTGTCATGTAGCAGCTAAGTAGCTAAGTGACCTATTATATATTAACACGTATTTGAAAAATTGCGTCCCCCGCATGAATATGTATTTTGCCTGATTATGCATTGAATTATGCAATCGCATAATCGTGTTTTTCTCGAGGGACTGATTTATATGATTTTATGTGTGGTATTCAGCTTTTTTACATTTAATCAAGTCGTTATCAGCTGTCACCAACTTGTAACTTTCAATATAAAGTTTTCTCTTTATTAATAATGAATAATTACTTTAATAATAGGGTGGAAGTTACAGTAATGGTTCATTAAATATGTTTTACCATTTAAACAAAATACAAATTATATATGAAGAACTAGTGTTTGTTCTGCCCTAACTTTGTATAACATGCAACTTTATTTTTTCTTGTAGAGCTTCCAAGGATATTAGCATCTCTCAAAGAGGCCCTGGAGTCCATGAAACGAGGTTCATTCAGCTCAAGCCCAAGATCATCTGAGTTGTGTCTTCCTGAAACCTCAGAAATGGTTAGAAAATTCTTTATGATAAAGAAAAATCCTATTTGTTATAATAATTATATCTGACTTTTTGTGCATTAAGTGTTCTGAATTAAGTAACAAAGTGACAGCTTTTTATTAGAATTATAAATGAACAAGTTTATACTAATGCTTGTTTTATTTATTCTTTCCAGATTTCCCTCGGTGGTTCTGATGTCCCCAAAAGAGTCTATGGCAGACTGAACAAGTCACAAACTTCTCTTTTTACTCACGACTTGGCCACTTTACTTTTTGCTATTGCATTTCACTTTGTTTGACTTAAAGGATTAGTTCACTTAAAAAAAAAAACTTTTGCTGATAATTTACTCACCCCCATGCCAAGATATCCATGTCATTCTTTCTTCAGTTGAAAAGAAATTAAGGTTTTTGATGAAAACATTCCAGGATTTTCTCCATATAATGGACTTCATTGGGAACCAAACGGTTCAAGGTCCAAAAGACAGTTTCTGTGCAAACTGTTCAAAGGGCTTTAAACGATTCCAGACGATGAATAAGGGTCTTATCAAGCGAAACGATCGGTCATTTAAAAAAAAAAAAACAACGTTTAAGTTTTATAAGCTCAAATGCTCGCCTTGCTCTGTTCTGTTATGCATGTTCATGACTCTCCTATTCGAAATCGTTCATCAAAATTAACAAATCTTTTTCCGAGTCATTAGGTTCATTCAACGAACGAAATTAATGAATTGACTCGAAAAAAGATTTGTCAGGGCTGCCAACTCTCAAGCATTCAGCACGAGACTCTCGCAATTGAGCCAATTCTCATGCTTTCACGACAAATTGACTGTTAGCCATTGGACCTTGAACCGTTTGGTTCCCAGTGAAGTCCATTATATGGAGAAAAATCCTGGAATGTTTTCATCAAAAACCTTAATTTCTTTTCGACTGAAGAAAGAAAGACATGGACATCTTGGATGACACGGGGGTGAGTAAATTATCAGCAAAGGTTTTTTTTTAAAGTGAACTACTCCTTTCAGTTAGTTAATTTATTTATTTATTTATTTTGTGTTCTGTTTAATACCTCTGCAAATCAATGCATTTTATGTTAATGTATTTTGTTTAGTTTTCATAATGCTTTACTGATGTAGTGCATTAAAGTTTATCTTTCAAAGAGTGTTTGTGTGTTTTGTAGAAATATTTTTTTTACTGGGTTTTGTTGAATTAAAATGTTTAACTGTATTTTTAATACATTAAAATATATTATTTTTATATTAAATGGTTTTTGGATAAAATATATTTTTAATATGTTAATAGTGGGTCCTAAAGTGTTCTACTAATACATTATTAATAAGCTGAAATTATATTTAAAATATACTTAGAACGCATTAATGTGAAGCTAAAAATATACTAATGCTGTATTTCTAAAGTCGATTTAAAGTGTATTAAAATACACTTTAAATAAGTGCTATTATATTACATTAAATGTACTTAAAATGGTTCCATTTTAGCACAATTTAGTATAATAAAATATATTACTATTACCTTAAAATTGAACTTAAATACATATTAAAATACACTTAATATACTTGAAGTTGTTTCAATTTAGCACATTTAATACATATTTAATACGGTACACTTAAAATACATTAAGTATATCAAAATAAGTACAATTTAAATATATTTCCTTTTCACCTGGGTAGACTACAAGTTTTTATTTTTCTATATTCTTTTTAAAACAAAACAAAAAATGAAGCAACAGAAGTTGGAGAAAAATGCATTTAAAAATAAAATAAATGCAAAGACTCAGTACTAATGATTTACACATTAAAGAGAGACACAAAAGGACCATTTTGACCATTTCTTACATGAAAAACGTTGTTTGATGCTATTTGTTGATTGTATCAGTCTTGTTGTTTTTGACTATAATAACGTTTTATTTTTTCTCACAGATTTATGTCAGGTCAGGACATTTGCATCTGATGAGTTACAGCAGCTGTCATCCTGTCAGAGAATAAAATATGTCTCTCTGCCTTTGTCTCACCTGAGATGTGTTTAAAGACGCAGATCTGTGTGTGTGCCGCGTTCCTCCAGAAAGAGGGCGTCAAGCCGAGTTGCACAAGTCAATTGTTGAGACGGCATGAAACAGTTCAGAAAAGCTTGATCTTATCCTGCGTTTTCTCAGGCATGCGTTGATGCCATCTTTACAGTATAACATTGAATTGTTAAAGATATGACAATCTTCAGCTCATTTATACAGATGATGAACATTAATGATGCAGTTTATGCTGTAGACATTAATTAAAAACCAAATGCTTTAACTGTAGAGTTTGGGTTTGACAACACATTAGGGACCGAAAGACACTTTTTTGCGACATATGGCAATCAATACGGCCTGTCCTGAAGGTAAAATGGGCCTTGCGTATGTTTTAACACACCGCTATCGATGCTCTGTCAAACTGGCTGACACACGAGTCATGTAAACAGCGGTGAAAAGGCAGGACAATGCTTCTGCAGATTTGAGCTTTTGATCAAGCTTGCCTGCACCTCTCTGTGCCGGTCGGGCCGACTGCCCTGGTCTCTTTTATCGGCGGCTCTGCTAATCTGTGCGAATGTGAAACAGAGCCAGAGCTGTTATTCACAGATGTCAGGTGCTCTTGTTTGTTCTTCTCCATTCATGGCATGCTAGCTTGTGTCCTTTGCACTGAGTAAAATCACTTTACTGTGCAGGTGCGGGGACTTCAGCTGGTAAGGTAACATGAGGACCTGGTGAGTTTACAGAGTCAATGACGAGCTATTCATAGTGGGAGTCCAGCGCTGTGGTGAAGGATTGTGAAAAATGAAAGCACTCATTTCGCCTGATATATGGGGCTTGCATTGTCATAAACAGTGCAAAAACAATCACGTCCCACTTACTTAGGCCAAATTTACACTGCAGGGCTTGATGGCCAATTCTGATTTGTTGATTTTTTTTTATTTTATTTTTTTTTATTTTTTTTTTGTTTAAGGAAAAAGACCTTAGGTCTTTTCCACTTCAATGATGCATGCTAAGCTATGCTAAAAATGGTAAGAACCGGAGATCGGCTGAATGGATTCAAAAACGTTAAAACTCAACAGTTTAACTCTGGGGGAGTTGTAAAATGAGCCTATTTCCAAAAAAAGTGGAGTATCCCTTTAAGATCAGCAAGGTCATTGGGATTACTAAAAGCTATATAGGGGAGAGCGGGGCACAACCTAATGCATTTTGGTTTTGGCTCAATTAATTAAAAAATAATTAGGTTAGATTTTTTTTTTTTTTTTACACAAGCAACATACATCTCTGCTACAAATGAGCACTTAAAGTTTTTTTTTTCTAGGATTCTAGGACCTGCCATTTTCGTACAGTTGGACTGAAAGTGACAGAAGTGCAAATGTTACAACTTACCCCATATGCTGTTAGTTGTAACACTTGTGTGTAACACACATAATTCAGTACAATTTTATTTGTATAGTTTGATATTGTTTGTGCATCTGTATAGACAGATATCCATCCCTCATCCAATCATCCTTCTATTATGGATCAATATCATGGATAGAGACGTAGAAAAGGGCTGCACAGTTTTGCAATAAATAATAATAAATAAAATTATAAATATTGTAATTGCAATTAAATTAGATTTGTGTGTGTGGCAGCTGCATGTACAATTATTATTATTAATAATAATAACAGTAATAATAATACAAATGAGCTTAGAATAAAAATTAAAAGGGTTTATTGCATTAAAAACATGCCATATTTTTAATAAATAAACAAGTTATCGTTCATAGTACACTAAATTTTAAACATTTTAAATTCCAACATTGTTTGTGAAAGTCCAACAAAGTTAAATGTATACTCAAACCTGAAAAGTTGTGTGGGTCTGTTTTCATTTGATTTTCATTGTACACTTGGCGGCTTGTTTGTAACACTGTGCTACAACTAACCCCGCTGTGTATTACATATTTTAAACCTAGTTAACAGTCTCTATGAATTGCTGACATGTTTCAAAACGGTGCCATGTTTGAGCCAACAAGACAGTGATTAAGGCAATTTAAAGTTAGATTTGGAAACGTATACATCCAACCCAGAAACCGAAAAAAATCTATGATGAAAAAATTTACTTTCATGGTGTCAAAACACTCTTTGTCCAGAATCTTCACAAAATATAATCAAAACTTTCCACAAATTCGCGGGAGACCGTCTTCTGGCAACAAGAGAAAAAGAGCAGAAAGACTGCCGGTTTGAGTCCGTGTTACATTTAACCCCGCTTTAGGTTGTGCCCCGCGCTCCCCTATTTTACTCATGACCTTGGGTGTTTTTCAGCACCTTGTTTTATAATTTCTTACAGGCGAATGTTGCAACTGAAGGAAAGCATTGATTTGAGTGTCCATGTGCTGATCTGTTTTATTTTAGTCAAAGTTAGTTGATGAGGTGCATTTGTAGTCGTGTTTGTGTGATTTGGCAGCCTCCTTTTAAAGCAGTTTTGTTGCTATGCCGCCTACCCAGAATTCAGTCACTGTGATCATTTTAGAAAGGTCTGGGTTTCCCTGGAGACACAAGCGCTGCTCTGTCTCTCTCGCTCTATCCGTCTATATCTCTGTCTCCTTCAGAAATTCCCTGCGGCGCTAACAACCCTTATTAAAGTGGGAATCCTCTGTCTCTCTCCTGTAATGTCATGACTGTTGGACTGCAGGAGGCTCAATGCACTTTGTCTCTGAGCAAACGGTGCGTCTCTATATGAATTTTACGTTCATATAATTGCGCAGTAAATTTGAAAAGGTAGTTTCATATTGTGAATCTAATCAGGGCTGAAGGGCGCCATAGAATTAATTAGCATAAACTGTCTTCGTCTACAATTGTTTTTTATCTTTCTTTCACAGCTGTTATGGTCATGTTAGTTAAATGTCAGGCCGTCAAACATGTTTTCAAGTGGCGGAACTAATCCAGTCAATGTTTAACTACTCCTCTCTTTTACCGGTAGGCGTGGCCTCCTAGGGCGGCGAAGCAAGTGCATTGTGGGAGTTGTTGTCTTTCATCCACATCAGCCAAAAATACATTTTCTGGCTTTTCTCAGTCTAGAAAGCTCCAAATTCAAAAATAATTTCACATTTCTTCGACATAAATGACCCATTTTAAATACAAATTTATCTTTCCAGAGGTGGAATGACCCTTTAAGATAACAAATGCTATAAGATATAAGAAATGGATCATAGTGCAGTAAGTTTTTGCTTAAAACATTAACAAATATCTGCCAGAATCTGGTCAGAAAAATAAATGTTTTTTTTTTTTTTTTTAATGAAAAGCTAACTGAATAAGAGGTAAAAAAAAACACCTTAGCTGCAGAGTATGTTTATGTACTTTCAAAGGTAAAGCAGAAAGTGATTATCCTTATATTTTGAGATGTCAAAAGTTTGAAGAGAAGCTTGATGTCTTTACTTTCATGGTTGATGAACATGTCAGAGAAAGTGCTCTTTTCCATTGCGCTGCATTGCATCAGTTGAACCTCATCATATCTCATCTTTATAGCTCTCTGATTTACTCTGACTTCATGCTCTCCTAATGTCTGGAGACAGCAACACTTCTCCTTGCAATTAGCTGAGCAGTTCAGTGTGTGTGTGTGTGTGAGTGTGTCCGTCTGATTGTGGTGTATTTTACTTCTCTCTGTACATTCAGACGAGCAGGAGACTCGCGGTGCTTTGTGTGATGAATGCTCGTCCACAAAGGTTTGTTTTAAATCCTGTGTAATATGATATGTCTTTTCTATGGCTTGCAAATAAACCCAGCGTTGGTATTTTAGTGGCTGTTTTCTTGTTTTATGTGTCTGTCAGACCAGAGGTTTTATGTAGAAGACAGAAAATTGAACCTCAAAGTGATATTTCAGGCTGAGGTGAATCACTGCGCTTGATTCACAGGCAACTGAGAGGCTTCAGTAAATCAGTCCAGAAGAAGCGCAGGTTCTGTCTCACTGCATCATGGGTAGTAGGGGTGGGTGGGTCAGGCATAATAAACAATTATTTGATTAGTAAGCTTGACTTTTGTCATAAAGGGACGTATTATGCCCTTTTACAGTCTTGATTTTGTTTTCAGGCTCTACTAGAACAGGTTTTCCTGCTGGAATTTTGATGATTTTCCTCATATTCTCCATTGCTGCAGCTCCTCTCTTCCCAGTCTGTCAGTAACGCTTACCTCAGTTTCTCCAGTTTACAGTGAGGATTCGCCAGTAGATCAGAAAGCTGCTTCACTCCTGAGTCTCCTAGTTTATTCATGTTTAGTTCCTGCCTCTATGAAGCCCCTCCTTCTGAAAAGCACACTGTGCTCTGATTGGTCGACTGGATCAGTGTGTTGTGATTGGTCAAGCGCTTTGAGCGTGTTTGGAAAAGTCCCTCCCCTTACCATAACCATGAATTTCAACTGCTTACTAACTCAACCAGGCTCTGCCCCTTTAATCTGCGTATATTAATTATTTAAATGAGGAATATTATGACGTATTCATTCTGGGAAGAAAACTCAAGACTACAGTGGAGTTTCAGGAAGTTCACTGACACTGATATAGATGATAACTTCCTTTGTGTGGAGACTTTGAAACTGCAGACGTTTTGTAATGCTCTAACAGCAACATCAAAAACTAAAGAAAGATGAACATTTAAAAAGCATAATAGGCCTCTGGGCACCTAGTCTGATCTGCAGCCTTTTACTAATGTACTAATGTTTTTTTTTTTTCTTCTCCTGTGAGTGTGTGTAGTCAAAGCC
This sequence comes from Pimephales promelas, assembly GCF_016745375.1. Next base: position 1,798,125 of record NW_024121103.1, read on the forward strand.
ATTGTTTGTTTTGTGTTTTAACTTGAAAAATCCTTTAAAATAAAGTAAAAAAAAAGCATAATAGGAGCCCTTTAACATTGTGGCTTAACATCTGTGTGTGCATCTCATTCAGATCCCGAACCTGGCTGAAGGGGTTCGTATCCACGGCGAGAAGGTGACGGAGGCGCTACGACCGTTTCACGAGCGTTTGGAGGCATGTTTCAAACAGCTCAAAGAGAAGGTGGAGAAACAGTACGGCGTCAGAACACTAGTGAGTCCAAGCATACACTCGCTTTCCAATCATGCTTCATGCCTTCATCATTCATTCAGCCGTAATCATCATCCATCATGTAGTCATCGCTCATCATTCATGAATAATCATCAAAACATGGATGCTCCTCATCACAGCTCGCATGCATGCATCACATTACCACAGGATGCACTCTTACCTCACAATACAAGCAGATCACATTCAGTAATCATTGAATTAAATGAACTACATATTTATGTGTTGCATGTTTGTCTGCATTTGTCATCCAGTCGGTGTTGGGACTTGGTTTCCACTCATGGTTTCTTCCTTATGACCCCGTTCTGACTTGCTCACTGATGATTATAAGGCATTTTTATTGAAATATGCTGCTTTATAATGATTAGCTTCTTTATAATGATATGCATTGTGACAAGCACTATATTTTATTGAATAAAGTCATGGCAGATGATTATGATGATTATGGGTCATTGTGCAATTACGGTGTTAAATGCTGTGAGTTGCTTTAATAAGGCTCTCTTGCTAATTTAAAAAATCTGTATAAAAGATAATGTACTTCATATTTCTACAGTATTAAAATATATGCATCTAAAAACTAATACATTTAAACTAAGTATTTAACCATTTTGTTGTTTAAAATTAATTCATTAAGGATTATTATAATTATTATTATTAAAGGTTCAATTATGGAAAGGTTACTATTTTGGAGAGGAACTTAACTTTTAAATGATTATTTGAAGTAAGAAAATGTCCACGTGCAATTTTACAAACTTACATATTTTTAGGGCTGTTAAACGGTTAATCCCGATTAATCGCATCCAAAATAAAAGTTTGTGTTTACATAATATATGTGGGTGCACTGTGTATAATTATTTTATATATATAAATACAAAGACTTGTTTGTATATATTTAAGAAATATTTTCATGTATATACTGTATATATATACATATATATATAATTTATATTATATATAAATATGAATCATTTTACATATAAATATATTTTTTTATTAAATATACATGCATGTGTGTGTATATATATATATATATATATATACACACAAAATAATTATACACGGTGCACCCACATATATTATGTAAACACAAACTTTTATTTTGGATGCGATTAATCGCGATTAATCGTTTGAAAGCCCAAAGATTTATATATTTAAAGTAATTCCAGTGGTTTAATCCATATGTTGTTATTCACATTAAGATGGTTTATCATCAAAATTGTAATTTTTGTAATGCCTTCCCCCAACATAATCGTGTAGTTCATTGCTGGTGTTATTGAGAGTCATTAACTATAAGTAGGTCTAACAGCACTGACAAAAGAGCATGTCAGTCAATGGAACATCTACTTAAAAAAGAAAAAATATATATTATAAAGAAGATAAATGACTTAATATAGCATAGTAGTTTTAATGTATGATTGATGAGTCTCTTAAAAAACACATCAGATTGAAAGGCCATTGCAATTTGTATAATGACCCATATGCAGATTTAAACATCTTACTCTCTTCCTTTCACAGTGTTATTTATATTCACATCCTGATGCTGTAGAAAATCAGTTGTGTAGCAAAACTATAGTTTTTCAATTGTTTTAATGCTGTTGTTAATTGATGAGTGATAGATTAAATATTCTGTTTTCCATGATATGATCACATATAGTATTGCTCTTCAGAAATAATGTTTGATGTACTTGACCAGAGCATGCTCTTCATGCTATTTGATGTCATAAACATATGCTCATTGGCAAATATTACATATAAACCTTTATATTTTAAATACTCTTCAGCAACTTGGCTGTGGCATTTTTACAGTATTTAATGCCGTCTTAGATGAATGCAGGAAAAGTAGAGCGAGGGATTGGAAAATTTCCACACAGCTGTATTTTGAGACACACTGAGTGAATGTGTGTGTGTTTCTAACTGTGACAAAGACATTTCTATACACACTCAATCGCTACTTTCCTCCAGTCTGAAAAGAGAATGCTGGGAGTCCACAGGAGGGAATGAGAGACGGGGACAAAAGAGTATGGAAGACGGGTAGAAAAAGAGAGAGACAGATAGTTACAGTAGCTGACAGATATTGATCACTTCGCTCTGGGAAAGTGCTAGAATTAGCAGCGATGCCTCCTATACAGTGTGTGAAAGTTTGAGAACGTGACGTGCACTACATATCCGTTTCAAGGGCAGGCAGGGCGAACGTGACCGAGAGGAGGAACATAAGAAAGGGATGAGGGGTTCATATTCACACATAAATGTTTAGAGATTCACACATAGAAAGAGGTCAGCAAACACACACTGAGTTTGGCCCATGTGTTGCAGGAATTGAAGTGTGTCCGTGTTTTCATCCAAACTCATGTACTCAAGAGAGAAAAATTGGCACTTCCTGGGAAATTGGCACCAAATATCTGTATTCTGTAATAATAATTGAAGTTGCTCCAATCAGGGAAGACGTTGCTCTTTTTCTGACTTCATAAATGACTCAAATAAACAGTCTTGTAGTGTTGTGTTCAGAGCGCCTGGTGTTTGGGAACACAAAGAGAGCTTATTATACTCAACCGTTCTGATGACAGACATTGGCTCAACGTTTGGGATCCTGTGCGATGTGATTGGTCCGCTGGTTATCCAATCATCCCCTCTGAGGGATTTAAAGCTACACTGTGTGATTTTTATCCCCACCTAGTGGTGAAAAGGTATATGACCATCCAGGGAATATTAGTTTCTGTTCCTCTCAATTCCGATTTAGTTTTAACTCCTACGGTGGCCAATGTAGTCCAAGATTAACATGGCTTCCTGTTGGACCTCGTCCATGAGTGTTAACTCAAACGTAAAAGCGAAAGGCGAAGCTTGAATCAACAGGTATGTCCCTCTTTGGCTAATGTACTTTCAAGATGGAGGGGCAACATGGCGAACCCCTTACTCGTATGCATATTTTCAATGGCATATTATACACTCACGAGAGTACTTTATTACTTGAATGACGTAAATATACATTAATGAGCACATATATTTTTGAAAGAACTAAGTGTTTTTAGCTAAGAATAATCTAAAAGAGTTAATCGGTAGCCAACGTAGTTTATGCGCATACCTTCTTAATGGATAAAAAAAAAAATATCCTCCTCAATTCAGAGCACATGTTTTTATGCGATATCCCAAAATGCACACAGAAATTGGTTGGTGGAAACAGCAAGGGAGTGGTCCGAAAAATGTGTATATTGGCATATTTATACTCTTATAGATGTTATCAGTCCCAACAGAGGTCATTTACATTTTAATGTGTTAGAAAATGATAAAATGTACTTTTTTGGTGCAAGTATTGGCTTTAAAAACTGTTGAGATGCTGTGATGTGCTCGTGTCATATATTTGAACTGTGTGTTTCAGCCTCCCATGTCAGACGAGCGGCGGGGAAGTCGGCCACGTTCAATGGTTCGCTCATTCACCATGCCATCGTCTCAGAGGCCACTGTCCGTCGCGTCTGTGACCTCCATATCATCAGACAACTCACCTTCCAGACCGGGATCAGACGGGTAAACACACACACACACACATGATCCAGACTGAAAGAACAATATATCTGCAGATATTTCGCCTTTATTTATACTTATGTAACACAGTCTAAGTGCTGGGTTGCGTCATAAAACCTGTGGCGACCCCTTATGGGAGCAGCCAGAACAAAAGGAGATGTATACTATATATTCTGATCAAAGTTGATCAAAAATCTAAACTTTAATCAAAAGTGACTATAAATACATTTGTAATCCAGTAGAGAACATAAGAAGCAGCACAACTGTTTTCAACATTGATAATAACTAATGTTTCTTAAAGAGTAAATCATATTATAATGATTTCTGAAGGATCATGTGCCACTGGAAACTTGAGTAATGATGCTGAAAAGACAGCTTTGATCACAAGAATACATTACATTTTAAAATATATTCAAATATAAAACATTACTTTTAAACGTATTTCACAATATTACTGGTTTTACTGTGTTTTTGATCAAAATAACTAACTAAATAAATGAATACATTTATCATAGGTCTGGATCAGTGTCTGAGATTCAACCTTTTACTTCTTATTTCCAACACACACATATATTGTTGGATTATTAATTTTAAAGAAGCACAAATTGAAGAATTGAAATCTCTCTCTACGCTAGATATCAGGACCAAGCATTGGAAAAACAAACTCTTATTACGAGACCATTGATTCAGACCTCTATTAAACTGGCTGGATTCTTGACAATGATTTATTTTCTTCTTTCAGCGGTTGGAGGACTAGTACAGGAACACTTCATAGGTTGGAGTGTGTGTTATTTTCTTTCCCGCAGTTTGTCATTTCCATCTTGTCTCTCTGTGGGCGGTCTGTTCTCATCTGAATCACGTCACATGTCCTCCAAGATCATGTTCCATCAGTTCATCAGCTGATCAGATCAGATGGGTTTATATGTGTAAAACAGACATAAACTGATCTGAGGACAGTATGCGTTTCAGTGATTTTACAGCATTTAAGGGTTAAGTGTGTCCAACTTTTTACCTGTGTTAAAATCACTGTAATACATATGGTCTTAGTCCTTTATTCGGCCTCTTTACTCTGACACCCTGAAAGGTTGGTGCCAGTCTAGCGTGGCAGGCACACAGATGCCAACCTGAAGGATTAATTAGTGCGTGTTTGAAGAGAGCGATTCTATCAGCGATGCCCTCCGCTGGTATTTAATTGTGAAGGGCACCACTTCACTTGAGCTTTCATTTGATTAGTTAATCCACCTCATTAAAACACTTTGATTCGCTTTAGCCCAAGACTCTGATTATGAGAGCCAGACATTCTGCTTTTCCTTTTCCTTGCTTTCCGCTTTACACAACCGCCTGTGAGTCTCATTATCGGGCAGGTCAGCAGATAGGATGCACACACACGCTTATTCACTTTTGCATGGATGGTGTATGATTTCTCTCCAGCGTCACTGCGTTTTTAAGAAACTAGTTTGTTCTGATCTATGAACCTGAAGTCTAACAGTGATGTCGAATTGAGCTGTCTAGGTTCACGTTCATTTGTGCTAACTGTAATGCTTACTGTAGTTTTCATTTAGACTGTGAAACTGCAGATCAGGATGAAGTTGGTGTGAGGGCGCTTCGAGTTGGTGCTGCTGCATCCAACACTGTCTCATGAAAGTGTGTATCTATACCATGAATGTCATTTCTCGTGCCATTTATACGTCAAAAATGTTTTTTGCGTGCATATGCTACACACTGAAAACCCCTAGGGTAGGTTTAGGGGGGGGGGGGGAGTGCGTACGTATTATCATATGCATGCGAAAACTGAGTAATATATAGACGCAAAAACTAATTTTGACGTATAAATCGCACGAGAAATAACATTTGTTGTATAGATACTCACTTGCATGAGATCGGGTTCGCTGAATCTTACATCAGTCATGTGCTTTTGGGCTTTGCAAACTTAAACATTTGCTTTTCTTTGATTTATTAAACGCTGTTATTGCGTATTTTGTTGGTCTAATTATTTATTTGTTGATTTAGTTATTTGTAGGACTGTCAAACGATTAATCACGATTAATCGCATCCAAAATAAAAGCTTGTGTTTACATAATACATATAGGTACACTGTGTATAATTATTTTGTGCGTGTATATATACACACACATGCATGTATATTTAATAAAACAATATTATTTCTATATAAAATATTTATATATAATATAAAATATTAAATAAATATTAAATAAAATATATAAATCTTTATACAGTATATACATGAAAAGCATGTGTGTGTATTTATAAATATAAAATAATTGTACACAGTGCACCCACATATATTATGTAAACACAAACTTGTATTTTGTATGTGATTAATCACGATTAATCGTTTGACAGCCCTAGTTATTTATTGTTGATTTAGTTATTTAGGTATCGTCGGTTACCTGACAGATATATTTCCATGCATCATTTCAGCTGTGTCAAATCTTAAACAGATCACTGTATGTTATTCTTTTACAGAGTCATTTATAGCCAATATAGTTGCATTATAGCTGAATATTGTCGAAAATTAAATTCTAGCTGCCATTGCAAATAAAAAGGTTTAAAACCAAGTGGTTTTCCAAAGTTACCAGCCACTCTGCATTTTTACTAGCCACAATTTTGATATCATGGTGGGAAAACTGCCATATAGATATTTTAAATAATATATCATAATTTGCCAGCAGGTATATTAGGCTGCTGTCACTTTAAGACATGGCACATGGATCCGTTATACTGTTAACTTCTCTCAACTATTCACGTTCACTTAAAACATAACTGACTGTGATTACTTGAAGACAATTTAATTGTATTTGACTTTTTACGTGCAATAAGCGGCTAAAATAACTCAATTTAGTTCAGAGAAGCAGGTTTATGTGTGCACACTTTGAGTTTGAGCACAAAATCTGTGGGAATGGCTGTGGAAATGTAGGGAAGTACAGTTAAGAACAGGGCCAGCAGTAAAAAAAAAAAAATTTAGATTCAGAAATAAAAATAATGTATTATTTTAAACAAACTAATATGGTTGGTTGCCATGACACTAGAGACTGTACTCTATGAATGTGCTTTTTGGAGCTAGCTAAACGTCAAATGAGCGCTAATATTTGCTCAAGACTTCATAAGAGGCTTCTCTCTAATATTAAACAGCCCAGACGTCTTATCCAATAAAACGCACCCGCCGCTCAATTATCTCTGTACACCTCTTTTCATTTGATTCCTCTTCTGTTTCATCGGATAGATTTGCCTTGGAGCCTCTTTTACCAAAGAAGCAGCACTGTAAGTCCCAGGATAAACTGGATCGAGATGAACCTGAGAAAGACCGGAAGGAGAAAAAGAAGGAGAAGAGGAACAGTAAACACCAGGAGCTGTTTGATAAGGAACTGAAGACCGCTGATATACCCCAGCAGCCCAGTGAGGCGGTCATACTGTCAGAGACCGTGAGTATCTGTTCATAAACACACACACTGACACTGCGCATCATTCACTGCCACGACAAGTTTCCACTATCAAGCAATTTAAAGTACACTTACCACATGATGCATCAGAAATAGAAACTATTTGTAAACCCAAAGACTTTCATTTGCCTGCTTTCCGTTTAATCAGTCTTTTTGAGGCTGAATCTGAATCTGCACTCGCAAGTCTCTTCAATCTCTGAGTATGAACACCAAATGACCCCGAGCGGCAAAAGCACATAATACGAATAAATTGAGTCATTCACTGGCCTCACAGACATCACAGTTAGAGAAGCACATCACCGTACGCTTCTGAATAAAGGAAACTAGCGCGTGTAATTACTCTGCCCTGGACCTTCTGGTTTCTTTTATACATCATCATAATGACCCATGACCCTTTCATAAGGCTGCTGACCTCTACCATTCAACGGATAAAGAGAAATAACAAGCCCACTTGCTTATTTTTTTTAACTTTGTTTTACCTTAGTTATTGTTAATGTCCTCGTCTGATGCCAAATAATATCTTTCTGCTAAAAAAAATAGTAATTTCATTGATTTCGATTGCAGATTTTCATAATTTTGCACATTACCATAAATGTTATTTCACTCCTGCTGAATTATGCATTAAATAAACCTGTATGTTCATGCAAATGGACCTGAGCTGTTTGAACTGCTGTTCTTTACTCTGTTATATTTGGTAACACTTTACTTGAAGGGGTGTGCATAAGACTGACATTACACCTTCATAACCATGACATGACATATGTTATGAATATGAAGTAGGGTTTATGCATGTTTATGACAACTGTCATTAAGTCTCTTTCGCTCAATAATGACATTTTTAATGCAAATATGACATTGTTTGAGATGTCTTTGTTATGACATCTTGACATACACCAATACATCATAACCTGTCAGTGTCTTTGTCATGACAACGTGACATAAAATGAAGTTAAATTGTCATGTGGTTGGCTTTGACATTGTCTGTCATGAGGCATTATAACTGTGTCATGTCACTAATTGAATTTGTCATTAAAAAGTTATAATGGCTTCATGACAGCCAATGTCAAAACCAACCAGCTGACAGTTTAATGTAATGTGAACCAATAAAGCTAGGCGCTTTCTTAAGTTTGACTTCCACTTTTATGGTCGTCTTTTGTAGTCCTGATTTATTGAATCCCTTGAATGGCGATTGCTAGAAGCAGCGGTTCACTCTCTTGTATTTATCTGTCATATTTTCATCTCTCCAGATCAGTCCGTTGAGGCCCCAGAGGCCGAAGAGTCAGGTGATCAACTTACTGGGTGAGAAAAGACTCTCTGTGTCCCCCGGAGCCCCTGCCAACCCGTCTGCTCCCAACGCCCCGCCTCCCATCACCCCCCGGGTCAAACTGCACTTCAGCTTACTGACTGGATCCAGTATGTGTCGTACATCACACTCTTTTTCAGTTTAATTCTGAAATATAATTAAATTTGGCATGCTTTGCTAACGCAAGCTAGGATAGATAGCAAGGAAGCCCCGCCCACCAGTGGGAGATTAATACAGTGGTTATGGTAGTTAAGTGCGTTTTCACTCCTGAAAGTCCGCACCAAGGTCCGAACCAAAGTTCACGTTTTTGATACGTTTTATACTTTCAGAAAGTTTTGGTTTGGTTTCACACTGCGATTATGCGAGCGCACTAAAGAACTTTGCGTGACTTGCGTCCTGTCGTCATCATCTATGTGGGCTGCATCTTGACATTGATTGGTTGGATATTGGAACCACATTGATTGGTTTGTAAATGGTCGTGCGTCTGACATCAGTGTGTTGTCAATTCGGCGAGTTACTTTGACAACATGAACGAACGACGCATATCATTGCAACTATATTGTTATTTTTATGGCATATACCTGCAGCTCCAACTATACACAAGGCTAGTTTAAATTCGCCAAATGAACGTCCTCGTCGTGCGAACATTTTATCGTCACCCTAGCAACCACCCAGCAACACCCTAGCAACCACACAGAACACCCTAGCAACCGCCTAGCAACACCCTAGCAACCACCTACAGTAGCAACACCCTAGCAACCACTCAGAACACCTCAGCAACCACCCATAATACACTAGCAACCGCATAGCAACACCATAGCAACCAAACAGAATACCCTAACAACCGGCTAGCAACCACCCAGAACACCGTAGCAACCACCCAGAACACCCTAGCAACCGGGTGGTGAGTTTTGCCACAAAAGGTTGGGCTATTTTGGGAATAAAACACTCCAAAACATTTAAATGTAGTTCAAAATCCACAAAGATTTGTTTTGCCAATCCTTTGAATAAAGGAATCTGAAAGACAAATAGAATAAATTCAGCAGCAAGATATCTAATCACACATCTGAACACCAGCAGACTTCGTTACATATTTAAAATATTAAATAAAAGTGCAATGACCTTGATCTACTGAAATACAGCAGCACTAGTTTTGGCGTCGTATATTGTCCTCTGATGATATATAATCAACATAAATCAGAAAATTATATTTTAGAAGTTGAAATTGCTGACAACTATCCAAGTCATTCAGTCTGGTTTATATTATCATTCAAATGTGTGCGTTTGGTAAGACTTTTGAATGGCTGTGACACTTTCATTTTTAATTTAATAATAACCGTTAAAAGATTAATACAAATCTTTTAAACTTTTTTTTTTGGCTTTATTAAAAGCAGAAAAAAATCATCCAGATCTTTTACAGTACTTTTACAGTAGTTATTATTCCTTCATTTTCCTCATGTGGTAACTGGGATTTCCTTTTCCCACCTTAAAGGGATAGTTCACCCAAAAATGAAAATTCTGTCATCATTTGCTCAGCCTTGTATTAGTTTATGTAAATTATGACAGAATTTTTCAGTGAACAATCACTTTAAGCCACACCCCCAATATATGACATCAAATGCTCCCTAACATGCTGTAGTCTGACGCCACACAAACGTAATGTTGTGATGTGAAACTCTGGACTCTGGGAGACTAGCAGAAGTGTTAAATCCCTCGCATGAAAGCGAGTCCGATCCTGTCTCCCACTCTCCGCTTGTGAAGATGTGTAATGGATTCAGGCTTTGCGAGGCGTTTACTCTCCCATGGGTTCAGCCCACTGTCTGAATCCTGAGTTTGCAGTGTGTGTCGTCATCTCTGTGTTCGATTATTCAGTGGAAAACGAGCGTGCATTCCTCCTCAAACAGCAGATATCACATTTACATTGCATTTAATACTTCAAAAGTGTCACTTCACAAGTAAAAATCTCTGAACGCCATTGCTTGAAACATCTCCTGCTCTCAGATGCACTTTATTAACTTTACTGTTTTGCAATGGAACTGATGTTTTGCTTGAAAACTGTGCTTTTTGAACCTTTCTTTAAAGTAAATTCTGATCGATTTAATATGTTGCTATCTAATATTCACACATTTCATGCATCATGATTCAGATCTCAACAGAAACTCCTGTCTTGTTTCTATGCAGATCTAGAGCTGAATGGGACGGGTTATGGAGATAAGGGGGAAACCCCGCCCCCACTTCCTGTCAAGAGCAGCATGGGTGACTATGGAAACCTGATGGACAACTCAGACCTGGCCAGTCCGACCACACCCCCTCCTCCACCGCCACACCCGCGGGTATAACGCATCATCAACATCCGTTAAAGGCTTTCATGATCATCATTTCCATTATTTTGACATGATCATGTATAGGGTTGGGTATCGAGAATCGAGTATCGATTGGAACCGAGACTAACTTTTCGTTTTTCCCGGAATCGTTCAAAAGTTAAAATTTCGATTCCTAGTTTCGATATTCGATATATCGATGAAGAAACCGCTGAACAACACCAACGAAGAAGCGTCTACCGGAAGTGTTGGCATAACCACGCGAGTCGAACATGAGTACCTTACGTCGGCGATCCAAAGTGTGGCTTCACTCTTCTAAAAATAACGAAATCTCGGCAAAATGCTAAATTTGTGACAAAAGGAGTAGGAGTATTTCTTTCAGAAAGGCCGTTGGTTAGCTAAACTTTTTTGACCCTGCCTCTTAAAAGAATCGGAATCGAGAATCGTTAGGAACCGGAATCGAAACAAGGAATCGGAATCGGAATCAGAATCGTTCAAATTCAAACGATACCCAACCCTAATCATGTAAGGGATTATCTACATCTAGCCGGGTTTTCTCTCTCAGAATAAACCCTGACAGGGTGATCAGGTCTTGGATCTTGAACCTGAAGGGGTTTATCCTGAGATAACAACCGGCTGGATGTACATTATCCTGCTTATTACACCTATTTAAATAGTTAGACATGAAATATTGATGTGAGCCAAAATACTTTATTAGCTCTTGAATGCAAAGCTTCACGGAGAGAGCAGTTGCTAGCAAGCGGCAGGTTCAAACTAGACGGACATTTAGAATATGTACTAACTCTGATACCTTTATATTTAAAATAATTTATTACAGCATTACATATTAAAGTATATTTTTCTTGGGATCAGTGGGTAAAGTGCTGTGATGTGTCATCTGTGGTCATGCGTGTGTGTAGCTGCAGTGTCAGTGAATGTCAGTGTGTTACACACACACACACACAGTGCTGATGGGAATGTTGACACTTCACGTCATGATTAACACAGAGCAGATGAACACTGTGTGTGTGTGTGTGTGTGTGTGTGTGTGCTGTCACTGACCAGAGCGAATCACCAGTGCTCGTCTCTCTCTCTCTCTCTCTCTCTCTCTCTCTCTCTCTCTCTCTCTCTCTCTCTCTCTCTCTCTCTCTCTCTCTCTCTCTCTCTCTCTCTCTCTCTCTCTCTCTCTCTCTCTCTCTCTCTCTCAAATTCAAATTCAATTCAATAATTGCTTTATTGTCATGACTGTACATCATACAATATTGTCAAAGCTTGGAATACGTAGAATAATTATAAACACTTTAAAATAGTAAAATATTATAAGATCTAAATTAAATTACTTGTACAAATAAATAGTGTAAAGTAAATGAATAAATACAATTATTTATTTCTCCCTCTCTCTCTCTCTTTCTCTCTCTCCAGGGTTTTTACTTTTACTAAATGCGCGACACCCTTTAATTAACTGAGAACCTGAACTTCTCCGCAGCTGCTAGAAGTGAAATAACCGTTAAAGGTTGAAACCGTTTGTTCCGTACTGTACTGTATGACTGCAGTCTGAAAAAATAATATTTTATAAGTTGATAAGTTTGAGGTTGGTAAGATTTCTTAAAATGTTTTTTTTTTTTTTTTTGAGTATCTTCTGCTCAACCAATACTGCATTCATTTGATCAAAATACATTAATAACAGTAATATTGTGAATATATTTTAAATCTATTCCTGTGACCAAATCTGAATTTTCAGCATCATTACTCTCTTCAGTGTCACATGATCCTTCAGAAATTATTCTAATATGATGATTTGCTGCTCAAGAAACTTTTCTGATTATTAACAATGTTGAAAACTGCTTAATATTTTTTTGTGGAAATCATAATACATTTTTTCAGGATTCTTAGAAAAATGAATAGTTCAAATGTACAGCATTTATTTGGACAGCGGCGTAACATAATAAAAGTACCGTCACTTTTGATCAATTGAATGCATCTTTGTGGATTAAAAGTGTTAATTTCTTTAAAAAATCGACCTCAAATGTTTGAATGGAGGTGTATATAAATTAAAATGCTTCGGTTTTCTTTTTTCTTTGTTCGATTTTCTCTATCACGTTATTATTATTACTTGTATGTGAAAATGAACAAAATATAAAATTACTATTTATTTAATCAAACATCTTCATATCAAGATACCATATTTGCTTCGGTTTTCTTTTTCCTTTGTTCGATTTTCTCTATCACTTTATTATTATGACTTATACGTGAAAATGAACAAAATATTAAATTACTATTTATTTATTCAAACATCTTCATATCAAGATACCATATTATCGGTCTTGACTGGGAAAGGAAGAAAGGAACGGCTGTATTAATGTAATGTAAAAGACAAGCTGCACTATTTGAGCGGTGTGTTTCAATGACTCATGAAGAATTGCATTTGTCTCAAAAACTCTACTTCTCTTTTGTTCCAGCACCTTCCGCCCCCCTTACCCAGCAAGACCCCTCCACCTCCACCTCCAAAGACCACGAGAAAGCAGACCTCCATCGACTCGGGCATCGTCCAATAAGAGAAGACGGCAGTGTCGAACAGAGACATCCAGAGACATCGGCCCTCTTCCAACGATTTTACGTCAACATCCCTGACAGTGTGGCATGATGAATCGCTCACCTCAGCCCTTCTCATAACGGCCGATTATTGCTTGTCCACCGCCGGATCAGCGCTCCAAGCCGAGATCTCAAATCACTCCAGACAACTGCAAATATAGATGCAGTGGAACTGGAGGCAGGGAATTCTGGGGGTTTTGGCAGATGGTGCATGTTTAGCTAAAACTAAAGATGAATTGTAGTGTTTCTCTCTTTAGGCGGGAACGTAGTCGGGAACATGCTTTTAATGCACACGACCAGTTCATAATCAAAGATCTCTCATTTTTACATATTTTTATCCTCACTATATACACATTTATGTACAGAGGTTTGTATATATGATTTTATTTTATTGCTTTTCTTGAAAGTACATTTTATATGCAGTTTATATAAATAATTGGCATTTTTATCCAAAAAGGGTTGATTTTTCTAAAGAGAGGGACAGTAAAGGTATTCCTACATACATCTTTTATTGATTTAGTTGTTGTTCTTTCTCATTTGGAGTGGAAACAACTAAAAGTCATTGTGCCAATCAAGCGTATAAGCCACATAAAGGAACAGTGTGCATATGGATAACATTGACTGCTCCAAATCCACTACTGACTTCTGAATAAACTTAATGTATGTATTTGTAAAGGGGCTCTTGTTTGATTCATGCTAATCCAGAGCAATGTAGCCATTCAAGACCCAATAGAAAATAAACTAACAGTTCATTTATTTTTATTGTATTATTTTATAAACCACAAGCAGCAGTACATTTTATTATATCATTTTGCAGAGAAGGTGTATATTTTATGTTTTGTGATCTTACTCCAGGCTAATGTGAAGTCAACACGCTCTGGAAAGTGAGGTAAGTTGAGTCTCTTGTGAGTTGTTTGCAGTTTGTGTTTACAGTATTAACTCATTGAAAAGGACTCTAAAGTTTATCGATCAAGTCCTTGAAACCTGAAAAGCTGCACTTCGATTTCTATTTATCTTTTCAGACGTGTGGAGAGGAATTTCAATGGGATTTTTGCATCATAAACACTGGCAGCTTTCACTTTACTCAGATATTTTGAAGGCATTTCATCGACTCATACATGCATAATCAATGCAGTATCCTTTATGCACTGAGAGCAAACATGATGGAGGATGTTTTGTATGAACAACGACTGCTCTAGTCCGATTAAGTTTGTAATTATGATGTTCATTATGGTCTTAAACATGCAAAATTCAACATCTAAAACAGAAAATCGTGCAAATCACACTGGGTGGGGTTCGGTGTTTGTGTTCGTTTCATGGGTCATTCGTGTCCTGAAGAATATTCTGTACTCTGCAAAAAAATATGGTTGTGTTTTTAATTTTATAGGCATGCTTCTTTTATACGGTGTACAAATTTTATTTTAATTATTTAAAAAAGTGCCCCTATTATGCCATCACTTACATACTAGACTTGTAGTCAACTGGATATATGATTGTATATGATATTAAATCCAATGAGTGTATATTATATATATATTACACACACACCTCATGTTTTGATGGTTTAATTATTTAAAACAAATACCCCCTCCAGATATAACTTTTAGCCACTACTGTATTTCTTGGTATTTTTCAGCATGTTGATATCACACTGATTTTGTGCAATTTGATCAAACAGGATGGACTGAAACAGAACATTAATTTCATATCAGACCCAGGTAATGTCTGTCTGTATAGTCTGCAATGTCTGTAGAGACAATGTGAATGTGTTTGAGGTGTTTCTGCTGCTGGGACTGAAGAACGTGTGAACGAGATAAACTGTCACAGAAACGTCATGACATTAATACCCGCCTGAGCCAGTTTCCCACGGTACACTATCAACATCTGACCCGATTAATCCAGCGGAAGATTCCCTTTGAAAGGAAAGGTCATATTCAGCCATTTCATGATCAAATTCAATCAGATTCTCCAGGCTGAGCTTCGGATAACCTTACAGTAGTTTTTTCCTTCACAAGATATTTTCTGTTTTAGTTAGTATCACTTTAGTCACACAGCTGTCAGAAATGGAATAAACACAAAGTTTAGCAAGATATGTTTTCCATGAGACAAATGACTTTATTTATTAGAGGATGCTAGGAAAAATATCCTGTGGGTATTTTTTTTTTTTTTTTTTTTTTTTTTGTTAATTACAATCAGACTTTATTAGGCTTAATATATTTGGCTGCAGATTAAATGTAATTTTCTATTTAAACCAGAGGTAGAAAATATCTAAACCTAGTTCATCCTAAACAACTAAAAATGTCTTTAACTAAAAATCTGTTTTAAACTAAAAAAAATTAGATATGTTGCCTTTGCAATGAACTGAAAAGCACTAAAATTATTAACTGGAAATAAATAAAAAATAAAACTTCAAATAAAAACTAAACTAAAAAAATTAAATTAAACCTAAATAAGCAATGATAATATATATATATATATTAAAATGGCAAAAATATAAATAAAAATTAAACTAACATGAAATTCTAAATATTAATATAATAACATTAACACTGCTATATAATAAAGTAGGCCCTAACATTTATTGATTTATTTAGCAGAAAAGGAAACGGTAAACCAAGAATGAATGCACATTTAATGATAAATATTTAATGATAAATGCAATGATAATATTTATATATATATATATATACACTCACCGGCCACTTTATTAGGTACACCTGTCCAACTGCTCGTTAACACTTAATTTCTAAGCAGCCAATCACATGGCGGCAACTCAGTGCATTTAGGCATGTAGACATGGTCAAGACAATCTCCTGCAGTGCAAACCGAGCATCAGTATGGGGAAGAAAGGTGATTTGAGTGACTTTGAACGTGGCATGATTGTTGGTGCCAGAAGGGCTGGTCTGAGTATTTCAGAAACTGCTAATCTACTGGGATTTTCACGCACAATCATATCTAGGGTTTACAGAGAATGGTCCGAAAAAGAAAAAACATCCAGTGAGCGGCAGTTCTGTGGGCGGAAATGCCTTGTTGATGCCAGAGGTCAGAGGAGAATGGCCAGACTGGTTCGAGCTGATAGAAGGGCAACAGTGACTCAAATAACCACCCGTTACAACCAAGGTGGCCAGAAGAGCATCTCTGAACGCACAGTACGTCGAACTTTGAGGCAGATGGGCTACAGCAGCAGAAGACCACACCGGGTGCCACTCCTTTCAGCTAAGAACAGGAAACTGAGGCTACAATTTGCACAAGCTCATCGAAATTGGACAATAGAAGATTGGAAAAACGTTGCCTGGTCTGATGAGTCTCGATTTCTGCTGCGACATTCGGATGGTAGGGTCAGAATTTGGCGTCTACAACATGAAAGCATGGATCCATCCTGCCTTGTATCAACGGTTCAGGCTGGTGGTGGTGGTGTCATGGTGTGGGGAATATTTTCTTGGCACTCTTTGGGCCCCTTGGTACCAATTGAGCATCGTTGCAACGCCACAGCCTACCTGAGAATTGTTGCTGACCATGTCCATCCCTTTATGACCACAATGTACCCAACTTCTGATGGCTACTTTCAGCAGGATAATGCGCCATGTCATAAAGCTGGAATCATCTCAGACTGGTTTCTTGAACATGACAATGAGTTCGCTGTACTCAAATGGCCTCCACAGTCACCAGATCTCAATCCAATAGAGCATCTTTGGGATGTGGTGGAACGGGAGATTCGCATCATGGATGTGCAGCCGACAAATCTGCGGCAACTGTGTGATGTCATCATGTCAATATGGACCAAACTCCCTGAGGAATGCTTCCAGCACCTTGTTGAATCTATGCCACGAAGAATTGAGGCAGTTCTGAAGGCAAAAGGGGGTCCAACCCGTTACTAGCATGGGGTACCTAATAAAGTGGCCGGTGAGTGTATATATATATATATATATATATATATATTAAAATGGCAAAAATGTAAATAAAAATTTAACTAACATGAAATTCTAAATATTAATATAACGAAAGTAACACTGCTATAGAATAAAGTAGGCCCTATCATTTATTGATTTATTTAGCAGAAAAGGAAACGTTAAACCAAGAATGAATGCATTTTTCTTTTACTTAAAACAATTTAATATAGTCTACTTGCGACCATAGTTGGCTAACGATACTTTCGGGAAACGCACCCCTGGTCAAGTCAAAAATATAAATAAAATTAAACTAACATGAAAATCTAAATATTAATATAACGACATTAACACTGCTATATAATAAAGTAGGCCCTAACATTTATTGATTTATTTAGCAGAAAAGGAAATGGTAAACCAAGAATAAATGCATATTTAATGATAAATATTTAATGATAAATGCAATGATAATATATATATTAAAATGGCAAAAATGTAAATAAAAATTTAACTAACATAAAATTCTAAATATTGCTATAAAAAAGTAACACTGCTATAGAATAAAGTAGGCCCTAACATTTATTGATTTATTTAAAACGGTAACGGTAAACCAAGAATGAATGCATTTTTCTTTTACTTTAATGAAACAATTTAATATAGCCTACTTGCGACCAACGATGCCTTCGGGAAACGCACCCCTGGTCAAGTCCTTTACCGTTCAACACTCATCAGCAGCTCTTTTTAGACCCTTCAGGCTCAAATGTGACCAAATCTGCCTGACATCTATTTCCAGGCCCTCTTTCGCCACTCGTTTTAAGTGTGTTGAGTGGCAGATCACAGTTTTTCCTCACAGGAAAACATGATTACATTCGCTTAAGCATTGACAATGCCAGGAGCGGAATAAACGGTGAGAACGACCGTCATTTATGTGCTGAAATCAGGAAATCAATAACAGGCCATAAGTCAGTGTGAAATGATGTCCTGCACGGCAGATTGAATATGCATGGCCTTCACTTTTGATTGACAAACACTAATTGTAATCCAAAGCTCAGGCTAAAGCCGCTCGCTAACAGTCTCAGACGCGACCCATATAAACATCTTGTTACCGGCAGATGCTTCCATTCTCCTTCATTGAAATACTTCTGCTGTTTTCTGTGAATCACTTTGTGCTGTTCTGATTTTAATATAACTGATATATATTCATGCAGGAGGGGCCGAAGGCTAAATTGAATCCATATTTCAGTGTGATTGTGTTTGGTCTCGGTGGTGCGGTCTATCACACCGCCTCTGATTGGAGGAGAACCTCCAATGAACCTAATCTGAAGCCTTCTCATAAACACAACTGTGACTGTCTCTCTGGACAAATCCAGGAACGTGTGTGTCATGGAAATCTGTGCTGAACTCCGATAAACTAGCCGGCTTTTGCCCATCCATCCAACAAAAATTGACCCAAATTCCCATTTGTACTTCAATCCAGTTCTGTCCAGCTCAAGTTTCTGTCTGAAATCAAGCATTTATTTAATCACTTATGTATTATCATTATAATATATTTTGCCCGTATACTGTAAACAAATTTACTTTGTTAATATGAAGGAAATGTCCGTATTGACTTTTCACTGGTCTTTGAAAAATGGGTTCCCTCGATCTAAAAGCTATGCATTTTCCCCATAGACTTTTGGAAAATCGCAAAAACCCGGCCTTCATGCAATAAGCTGCAAATAGAATCCCGCCTGCAATCTATTGAGGGTGATTTAGGTAGTGTATTTTTGGACATTTTAATTAAAGTTCCTGTCTTGATGAAAACTATTTTACTGCACTCAGAGGGGCCCCCTGAGTCTGTGGCACCAAGCGCCATCCAATATTTCCACCGTCCACGAACCCACTATTTTTATAATGGGATAAATGCTCCGTGGGATCTCAATATCTCAGCTCTGGAAGGGTCTAGAGCCTCCATTTTTTGCACTCAGGTCTAAGTCCCATGGCCCTTTATTAGAATCCAGAGTTTTGAGAAGATTGGAGAAACTTGTTTTTTGCACAGAAAAAGTCGACAGGGTCGACGGCTATAATTCTGTGACCAAGTCGCCCAGATGCACCAAACTCGGGTCATAGTAGGGGCCCTCTCCAACAGGCCCTAGCCTGAGGCTCTAGCGCCCCCAGGGGTTTAGATATGTGGCCCAACAGGAAAGGGGTCGCTTCAGAAGGAAGGGTCCCAGAACCTCGGGACTCTGGGGTCTGAGAGGTTCTGGGACCCTTCTGATCTGTGTTCAACAAAGAGTTGTGACCCTTACACGTTTTGTCTATCAAGATAATATTTACAAGTTAATCCAAAATGTATACACTTTGAAGCCTATATAATTTTTTTTTTTAAAAACACAGACACAATAAAGTTTTAAAAAAACACAAGCAGGTTATAACTGGTGTGTTTTATGTCATAGATCAAAACGTGAAAAATATTTAGAGGCTTTGTTCACCACAGACCTTTTAGCAAAAATTCATTCAAAAATCCCATAGACTTTAGAGCGAGGGAACCGAAAAATGCTAAAATCACTTCCGCGTTTTGGCCTACAGAGTGACTGAGCAGAACTTAAATGGTTGAAATTCATAAATGCATTGAGACATAAGGTGAAGAAATATAAAGATAGATAGAAACTAGAAAGAAGAAATTAGATATTTACAAGTTGTCAGTACATTTTCCGATGTCTGCAGAGAAAAATACACATTTATTTTTGGATATAATGTCCCAAATATACTGCCGTTGTCATCAATACAGTCTTGAAACAGTAACAACACAAGTAAACATTGACAAACTTTTAACATTTTTGGTTCACTATTTATTTTCAACCAGAAGATCTGTAGTGCAAAATCTATAATTGGAGTTTGTTTGCAGTAATATCATGTTTTCTCGCTGTACTGTGTGTGTTATTTTGGATAAATATTGTTGTTTTAATATTTAGATTTGAATGATTCATTCCTCTGCATGACTTATGTGTGACTGTGGATTTGTCTTGCAGGTATGGATCTCCAGATCAGAGAGAGAAACCATGACACACACTCACTGTCTGATCAGGACACACACTGATCTCACCGTCTCAGGTGGACGGAGTCCTTGGAGAGCCGAGGCCTGTTTCTGTCTATTTCCAGCGGTGGAGAGACTGAGGTTTGTTTGTTCCAGGATTCAGAGAAACCAACCAGAACACTCCCACACAATCGTTTGTGGAATTTATCCTGCAAAATACATCTTACAGTCTGTGTTTTGTTGAGGCAATACCTAGCGAGCAATCCTCACACTGACGGCTGCGTTCACACAGAATGCATTTTTGCTGTTAAAAGAGCGAGACGCAGGTCAGTAGACGACGTGTGGGTTGAACGACGTAATGCGAACGCAACTTAAAGACGTCTGTGTAGAAGTGCAGTTGAATGGAAAAAGGCCTTCTTTGTGAACACGAATGTAACATTATAAATGAGTGATTTGCAATGCTTTTTATTGGCAGCACGAACACTGGCATCAATGCAGGTGAAGAAATGGGAACAAGCAAAGCATGATCAAGAGGCGGCTGACTAGGTTTGGACCGGAGCAATGATGGTTTATTTATAGTGTGCTTTTTATTCTCAGGGTTATTAATGCTGTTTTCATTTTCGTGGCATTTAAAGGGATTGTGTTTATTTAGCTATAAATGTTCTGGGTAGTTCTATTGGCGTGATTAATAGCTTAAAGCAAGCACTCATCCCATGAAATTCAAGAACAAACTTAATGTTTTAATCAATATGTGCGGTACATATTCCTTTTCTGGCTGCAGAGAAGCAAAACTTCATGCTCTTGTACTTAAAGGCAGTTTATTAAACAAACACACTTCTCAAATTCACCTCCAGAAAGGGTTTCGCTCAAGGTTTAGACGTCTACAGACCTTTGAGTTTAATGGATCCTTCTGAGAGGGTTTTATTGTAAGCCAGAAGGACATGAGCCGTCTGGAAACTTTACTTGGACGTCTGGCTTCTGTTCTGCATTATCTTTTCTAGAAGTTAGCAATGATTTTTATTATTTTATCCAAGAGTAGCAAATCTCTGATAGCAGTTAAAACATAAAATCATATGAGATTTTCTGTCAATGCTGTCCTACTGAAGATCCACTGTCGCATATATTGGCAAAAGAGAAGCATTTCCGGCTTTAGTTGCTTTTTCACATCACTGAATCTTGACATCGCATTTCCACGCATAATTTCATCACACTTTTATTTCTCCTACAAATTTCAATTATAGGTCCTGCTGTGTCTGAATCGTGTAATTCTGTGAAAACGTTGTATATGTGGAAACTGCTAGAATTGAATCGATTTGCTGCGTTATATAGAGTCGTCCAATTACCATCCCAAACCAGGTGTATGTTTCAGATTGATTTTATGTAAATGTGGTGGCGTCCCATCGGGCAAACCTGGCAGTGAGACAAATATACAGAAGAAAATCGTCCTTGTCCTATTGATCCCGGCTCATATAATCAGTAATCTATGGTCACGCTCGAACAGATCGATCAGGAGACTCATCCGACACAGTCAACAAACACAACCGGGTGATCAGTCGCTTTTTACACGCTCGAGGGTTTCTACATTGGTCAGTTGCTCTAGCTTTCTTGTATTGATGCATTTATTTCTTATAGAAATATGCCTTTAGTTATACGACGCAGCCACAGAAATGAATACTTTAGCAATGATGCATTTAATTGGTCCAAGTGACCGTGAGGACTTGTATAATGTTAAAGATTTCTGTTTCAAAATAAATGCGCTTTTAGCATTGTGAAATGTTTCTTGAGCAGCAAATCAGCATATTAGAGTGATTTCTGAAGGATCATGTGAAGAGACTTTACCATTTTTTTAAGATGCTGAATATTCAGCTTTGATCACAGAAATAAATTACATCTTAAAAAGCAAGAGACTTATAGTAAATGATTTTGTCCGTTTTCAGAAAAGATGAAAACACACTTTAGATGTGTATGTCTGGAGGGAAAAAAGAGAAATCTAAAAGCCACAAAACCTGGATTTAATAATATCTTTAAAATCACTTTAACACCGCAAGCCTGTTGAGGTGGTGTATTTTAGCCATAATAAGCTGTAAAGTGGGCCAGACTTTATGGTGATAGTCTAGAAAGCGATTAGTGATGTTGGAGAGCTCATGTTAGATCTGTCAAATGTTTGACTGCTTGAAAAGACTTTGTTGATGTTTTGTTCTCTTGTCTTTCTACTTGTTCTCTCTCAACCCATTTTAGCATGCACAGAAATACTTGACTTTATTAAACCGAAGAGTTTCTGTTACTCTCAGGCACATTGATATGCTGTTCAAATCGCTCCTTATGCAATCCACACAGCAGACACCACTTCACAAATGATTCCAATATAGTTTAACATTACAAGTTGTTTAAGTTTTTATTTCAACGAGGGCGGTAATAATTTGGCAGGGAGTTGAAATTCGACATGTTTTTACACCTTAAAGGGTAATTCCACCATGAATATGTATGGCAATTTTTAAAATGGGCCTATTTCCCCAAAAAGTGGAGTATCCCTTTAAAAGTGGGTCATATATGTATAGAATAGCATCATACATTTCTAACTTGGGTCCTTCTTGGCCGATAAAAGGCAGAAAATGACTTTTTAGTGCTTGTGGATTGTAGACTACAATCCCCATAGTGCATTGCAATGCTCAGCTCTGCAGGCCACTCCCACTGCTCCACCCATCAATGTAGACGGGAGTTGAGCTGCACTCTGTGCTACCGCCTGGAAATCATTTTGCACAATGAAATCAGATAATGTGCGTTAATATAATATGACGACGTACGATTGTCAAGGCGGCGCCCGCGCCATCAGCCAATGGATTGGCGTGATTCTATATGGGCTATATTATTACTCTGACACGTAATTTTACACGTGAAATGCAGCCAAACCTTGGCGCGTTTTGTCTTCGGCATTTTCATTAATCCCCTCGCGATCAAATGTTCAGGAGTCTCCCGCATATTGATAACGGCTCCCTGATGCCCGCAAATTAGTTAATCTCCCGGAATCTGAGCACGTGCGAGACAGACATAGACTGTAAAAAATATGGACAAAGCGTCTGTGACGTCACCCATATGTAACCCCTCACACCCGGGTCCTACTCGCCCCGCTCCGAGCGGGCCTCGAACCCGGGTCTCCGGCGTGAGAGTCGGACGCTCTAGCAAGGAGGCTAAAGACTGCAGCCCTTAGCGTCTGTCGCTAGAGCGCCTATTGAGATCGGGGAGTGAGGTTTACTCGCACAGCAACTACTAGCTGGCCTCCGTTACACTCACCCCCCTAAACCTCACTCTCATCCGGGTCACGGCACCAATTTAACCCCTCACACCCGGGTCCTACTCGCCCCGCTCCGAGCGGGCCTCGAACCCGGGTCTCCGGCGTGAGAGTCGGACGCTCCAGCAAGGAGGCTAAAGACTGCAGCCTCTAGCGTCTGTCGCTAGAGCGCTAATTGAGATCGGGGAGTGAGGTTTAATTGCACAGCAACTACTAGCTGGCCTCCGTTACACATAGACTCTCTGAAGAACGGGTTTGAAGCTGTTTATGGGGGGTATGGGCGGTGCCATACTGGAAAATCTTGGAAAATACAAAAGTTTCAGAAAGGATACAGAGGTGGTATGATGTGTTGTGTCAGATCATGGCCGAGACGTCAAATTCACTCGGCGCAGCCCGTTATCAGCTGTCAATCAATGTTAACCGCCCTTATTTGTCATACGTTTTATATCTATATACGATTTAAACTAACGAGTTAGAAAAAAATTCACCCCCCTCACAGTTGTCAGGCACTCGGAACATATTGAAGATTACAATAAAAGTCCATGGGACCAAACTGTAAACATATGAATTTATGCTGTGAAAACGGACATTGTAACATGACGCCTATGGATATTTGCTCCCTTTTGGGACCGGCCTCTAGTGGATTTGAGATGTATTGCAGTTTATCGCACTTCCGGGTAGGCTTCATCTTTCAGATTAGAATGTTGCCGCTTGGAGGCGCGCACGAGGGAGAGAGCGAGAGACTTTGCGTGTGTGCGCCTCATGACAACGAGACTCAGGCACTGACATTTTCGTTCTTATTCTGGTTATTACCGTTTACGTCGGAACGGTTCCCTATTGGCACTGCGTTTCGGTACCCAACCCTACCCATAATGCATCCGTCTGCGTATTCAGTGACTTCGTCATATTTTCAAAAAGTTTCTGCCGGGGAAATCAAACGCACTGGCACTGATCTGTGATTGGTCTGTTAGAGCATTAGGCCCAACCCCCTATGGGCGGGTTTGAAAGGGTGGGATCTAGTGCTTGTAGTCTTTACAGAAATCCCCCACTCTTAAACTTCCACCTACAATGACGTAAAATGACGATTTTTGCGTCATTGTAGGAGGAAGTGAAAAAGCAGATTTCTCTCGTCGTGTTGCATGACGAGTTCAAACATAGACTGTAAAAAAAGATGGACGACGCCCCTTCGCTCTTTTCCATCAGAGAGAACTGAAGCCGTCAGTGTCTCGATATGACGCTGACATCTTGGAATTTGAGTCTGCGCACTTGCGTGTTTCGGGACCAGTCATGCGCAGTCGTGAGCAGGAAGTAAAGCCGCGAAAAATTAAGGCCGCCCCGCACTTTCATTAAGTGTCCTCTGTCTGCTTTGTTCTTCTCCAATGATGTCTGCTGATTGCAGAACCTCGTTAAAATAAGGTAAACACAACTACTAACCACATAATCAACATTATTAAAAAAAGTCCGCTGGTGCTTCAGTGACTACCTTGGACAGAGAACCTGTCAATCACAGCTGTCAATCATGATGTCAGAGCACCGTTTTTATCATCACATAACTAACTAAAAACAAACTTATTTTAAAAACGAACACTTGAAATTACATCAACGTGATAGAAACTACAGTAAATGACAGAAACTCTCTTTGGAAAAAGGATATGTGAAGTGTAATTTAATTGTTTAGTTGGTCTCGCGTCCCATTGAATAACATGGGGAGGCGGGGGTTGTGAGCTATACTAGGTCCGGTCACAGGGGGGCGATCGAGACGTTTTGGCTTCACTTTTGAGGGTTTGTGCGGCACGCTTGAGTTCAAACAATGGAATTCTTAACGCAAATGGGTGGAGTGTCCCTTTAAAAGGCAGCAAATGTAGGCAGAGTCGTTGTGCCGAGTGTGTGCAGTGCCGCTCTCAGTAAAATGTGTTTACAGCATGACATGCCACTTTCATTTATCATGCAGGCTGTGCATAAGTGCAGTGTGTGTGTGTGTTTGTTCCTATCTATATGTTTTGTCTTGTGTGACTGTGAAGGGAACAGGGTTTCATCTGTGAATGGCTCTCTTCACATAAACACACACTGACTGACATGAATAATTTGCCAGACATTTAAATTGGCTCTTGCTGCACAAGCTTTCCTAGTTCAGAGATGTTACAGTTGAAAAATTCACTAAAGATCTTTCGTACATTATTCAGCGATACCGGATGTTTCGTGGAAGTAGCCTGTTTATATGCATGAGAATGGGAAACTTTTCTGCTTTGTTCAAATAGGCGGCAAAAATAAGATTCCTTTCTCTATTTTGCTATAGCTGACTGAAATCACTAGTCGTTTGGAGTTCAAACGGAAAATGCATAAATGTTTACAAATCAAATCCAAACCACATACATGTGTAGCATGAAGTCTGATTAAAATATCGCATATTTGTTGCTAATACTAATATTTTGATGCATGGTCCACTTTAGACATTAATACTAACTATAAGTAAGTTTGCATTTGCATGTCAAGCGCATGTTTAATAACACTTTATTCTGATGCTCCTCAACAGACTAACTTTACAAGTACAACTACTAACCTACAGTCTACTGATACTCTAATGAGAGTTTTGGGCATGTAGTTGCAAAGTTACTTATAGTTAGTAGAATGTTGTCACTGTAAAAATGAATGCACTTTATCAACAAAAAAAAATAAATTGAAGTCACCATTATGATGATCAGTGTTTGTTTTAAAATGATGGTTTTCTCCTTCAGTGATTCTGCTTGTTAACATCAGGTGTCTTCAATGTTGGCAATATAAAATAATAAGTTCTCAATTAATCTTTGACGTCTGTCTGTTAGTGAGATATTTTTGTTATGTTTTTTGGTGTAAACTTTACTCATGGTTAACTTTTAAGGAATAATCTGATTAATTATTACTCAATTCTAATTTGTTGGATTTAATTAATAATATTGTTTGTAATCTGTTGCCACAATTTTATTGATTAGATAAAGCATATTAATTTTTACAGTGTGAAGTGGACTATGGAAATAAAGTGTTTATTGTATGAATGAATGTCTTGTTTGGTTTTGGCTTACATAAACTTAGCTATATAGTACTACTGTAAATGTAATGTAATGTACTACTGTAATGTTTTTTTCTGTTTGTTTGTTTTTCTTGTGTATTTGTTATTTGTTTTTTGTTTTTTGCTATTTGTTATGTTAAATTCCAGCTGCTGTAAGGTCAATTTTTTATTTAATTCTAGAATCGAGGACCCCCTCGAAAACGAGATGGCTCATCTCAAGGGGCTATTCCTCTTTAATAAATAGATAAAGCATATTAATTTTTACAGTGTGAAGTGGACTATGGAAATAAAGTGTTTATTGTATTTCTTTAATACAGATGTATTTGGCCTCTTGTATGCATCTGCTGTCACTCCAGATTTGAAAGGTTTTATATTATGTTTTAGTTGGTGTGTGTGACTCTATCACAGTCTCCATGTTTGTTTGGTTCTCTCTCGATATTCAGTGAGTAATGAAGAAGGTGAAGTGATTCCCAGTCCTTGAGAAGGACTTTAAAGAACAAACAAACAAACAAACAGAAGCCAGTGGAGCGCAGTCCGGGTGGAGGATGCGGGTCGGCCCTTTTAATCTCTCCTCTTCCACTTCCTTTCTGAGAGGTGTTACCAAGGCAACCGTCGGCACACTCCAGGTTAGTGATTAAGGATGCAAATCTGAATCTGGGAGTGTGTTTACTGGCCAGCGCAGGTCTGAGGAGTCCTTTATAACGCGATCATAGGTGTATGAAAGATCATGGTCCTCGGGGACTGGGGCTGGAGGCGAGTGCTGAGCTTGCGTTTTCATCGCGTCCTTGAGTCTTTCTGCTACAGCGGACTGCACTTTCTAAACACTTCAGTGCCTCTTTGCTTAAAGCATCTGCAAAATGAGATGATTTTGAATCCGTTGCACATGATATTAAAGGAAACTTTTCTCATTTAACACGCCATGCTCTGTGGCTCCCCATGCCAAAAGAGGAGAAACTATTAAATTAAGCATTAATCATTCATATTTCTACATAAGTCAAAGTTTGCTCTTTTATCACGTTTGAGAGGGCTTGTTTTACTACGTAACTACAATCACGAGAATGTTAGTTTGCATGCTTGTTGAATCGGACAATCGTTTTAGATTGCTAGCAGCTTATTTTTTTTAAGAACACAAGACTTTCAAATTTCATCATTTGTATGATATATTTCAAAAATAAGATGAACAGAATTTGGTGACACTACTTAAAACCTTTGTTTAATGCATTAGAAAGATATTCATTATGTACGTTATGATGCAATAGATATTTTCATAAATAATTTGTAACCAAAGTTAAAATGCATTATAATATTTGCAGATTCTGAAATTGGTTGTTTGTCATTTGATTTAATGCACTATACTTTCTTCAATGGATTGATTATAATGTATTATAACTGTGGTTTTAATTATTCATGATAATTAAATCAAGTAATGCATTAAAATACTTTTCTAATGTATTATATATACAAAGGCTTTATTATTTAAAGTGTTACAGTGATTTTTTAAATTTTTTTATTGTTGTGCTTGTTGATGGATGTGTGTTAGTTAACTTTATTAAAATAAAAGTCAATATTTAAATTTGATTTATTGATTTAAATTTAAAACAAAATTTTAAAAATGACAGAGTACACTCTAAAAATTGCTGGGTTGTTTTAACCCAACTTTGGGTCAAATATGGACAAACCCAAACATTGGGTTAAAAAAAGGAAAATTACAAAAATTTAACCAAATGGCTGGGTTTGTCCATATTTGACCCAAAGTTGTGTTAAAACAACCCAGCAATTTATTTTTAGAGTGTATATTTACATATGATGGACAAATTTTGGGACAAATTACCAAAAAAAAAAATACTAACAGTATTTAATCAAACTCAAATCTCAAAAAGGCTATTAGCATTTCCTCTGTACAAACTCTCGTCTCACATTAACATTCACCTGTATTTCTGAATAATAGAGTTACAGTCAACCGGGAGCGATTCCTGTCCTTAAGACTGGACCTTCTGTTCAAGAGTGAGCCGGAAGGAAGAGCTTGAAAAAATAGTTGGGAAGTCATTTCAGAAGTGGATTAAGTCTCTCTCTGACTGCAGACACACCAGGACAGAGATGTTCATTCCTCCACCGGCTGATTAAAGAAATCCCACACTTGCATCATTAAAACCACAGGTAATTCCAGAGCAATTAACACTCCGCTGAGCGTTGCTATGGTGACTGGCAGACACAAGACATAAAGATGAGAGCTGAGATACAGATCAAGTAACTGTCATCTCTCTCTCTCACACACACACACACACACACACACCGCCCTCCTTCACTCCACAGTAGTTCGAAATCTTAGTTAAAACGTTGACTGTTGCACGATTTATTGTAGCCTAACGTTAACAGCTGTTTGTGCTGCTAAGAAAATTGCACAGCAAAGGTTTTTGATCATTTAGATGCTGATGTAGTGCGGGGTAAACTGTGCCAGTTTTTACTGTAGTTGTCCTCCATGGAGAGGAAATTAGACTAAAATGAATGCTAATGTAAAATTAATGCTCCCTAAATGTTTGCCATCAAATGAAATGAGAGGAAATAATCTTGGCCAATGATGAAACCTGCTTCTGAAACACCTAAAGTGTGTCCTGTTGATGGGGAAGTTAAATCATTATGGAATATGTGGATGATTTATGTTTCAAATAAACATGAAAATTAGTCAGACTAATGCATAACCCTGTTTAATTAGCTGCAGATTATGAATATCTTCATAAAAACCAGCCAGAAAAAATTAGAACGTTCATAATAAGTTTGTTTTTTACTTCTTTTTATGTATTTTCAATAGTATTGGTTATAATAGTGGCATAGCATGGGCTATGATGTTGTGCAAAATACTTTATTTATAATTTATGCACTGAAAAAAAATTGTTAGTCTTTTAGGAAGATTATTGATGTGTTTTACCATGTTTTAGAAATTTTCTCCTTTAAAATTTCACATTTAAGTCAGTGATATTTACGAGCATTTTCTGGGTGTAAAATGTTTCAGAGGAAATCCTACACTGTTTTTATTCTGTGGTTAATCTTTAATCAAATACTAAGTAGGGTTGGGTATCGAGAATCGAGTATCGATTGGAATCGGGACTAACTTTTCGTTTTTCCCGGAATCGTTCAAAAGTTAAAATTTCGATTCCTAGTTTCGATATTCACAGTCCGCCGAGCGGAAGAAGAAACCGCTGAACAACACCGAACACCAACGAAGAAGCGTCTACCGGAAGTGTTGGCATAACCGCGCGAGTCGAACATGAGTAGCTTACGTCGGCGGTCCAAAGTGTGGCTTCACTTTTCTAAAAATAACGAAATCTCGGCAAAATGCAAAATTTGTGACAAAAGGAGTATTTGTGACAGAAGGAGTATTTCCTTCAGAAAGGATTATTTCCTTCCGAAAGACCATTGGTTAGCAAGGTTAGCTAAACTTTTTTGACCCTGCCTCTTAGAAGAATCAGAATCGAGAATCGTTAGGAACCGGAATCGAAACAAGGAATCGGAATCGGAATCAGAATCGTTCAAATTCAAACGATACCCAACCTTAATACTAAGTGACATGAATTCAGTTCACCACATGTGTGATGTACATTTTTGGACCTGGATACATTTGCTTTGAAAATGAATTGTGTCATGCAAAACGGGGCTAGAAATTGCATCTACAGGGGGTCAATTTGACTAGTTTGGCTACTTCAGCAGTTAGGCCCTGTTGGTAACTACTGTACACCATCCTGGGGCAGAAAGCATCTATTTCCATTCATGGCCATTTGTAACTTGTTGACTAGCTTTTTTACAGTTTGTACTCAGAAAAAAAGGTGGTGCAGTCCCATTTCAAAAGATACACCTTTATACCTTCATTAGCCTTCTATAGGTGCATATTAGAGTACTTAAATGGGTATAAGGGGGTGACACAGTTTACCCACAACCAATCTTACCCCAGAATCCCCCCTTACCTGAATGTAGACGTCTTGTCCCCTTCAAAACCGACCAGAGACAGTTTGCTCGGCAAATGAGAGGACGTAACGAATCTCCTGACACAAGCGTCTGGACATCTGACATTATACCGATCTGAACTCAGCAGCATCTAATTGACCTTTGAAGAGCAGAATCCATTCCCGACATGCAGCCATCAGACTCATGCATCTGTTAATCTAACGTTAATTACTGGCCAAAGTTGCAAAATAATGAGAACATTTTAAAAAAAGGATGAGAGATAAAAGCTCTTGACAGTGGCTCACTTATTAGAGCCATTTGCAGATAAGGCAGTATTTCTCATTGTGCTGATGACGCGTTTCTCTAAAAATGTGTTGAAGTGTCTCTCTGAATATCCCAATTAATTCAACGTTTACTGGTTGTATTTTGAAGTGATGAAGGTCCCTACTGTCCTTGAAGTGTGCCTGTTTGATCTCTACACCCTTCAGTAGAGTAAGTATCAATAACTCTCATCTGTCATGTTTTCTCTGTGATCACGGCATTTCCTAATAGTCAGACTCCGACTCATCTGAGCTTAAAGCAGGGAAGCGGTGAAGCCTGCGAGTCAAGAGCCCTGGATAAATGTTAAGGGAAATCATGAATCATCCTTTGATGTGTTTCTCCCGCTCAGACCCCGGCTGCCTTTGCCTGGAGAAGTGGCCTGAAAAACACAAGCACTTCAGATATGGAGTAACACCGACTCCATCTGGTGAATCACTGCAGGTACACTTAATCAAAATGACAAAAACAAGTTACTCCGGTTAATAGATCAGATGAATTTCAGCCAAAAGATATCCTGTTTTGTCTGGTGTCCAAAACCACACTGTAAAAAATAACCGTGATTTTAACGGTAAAATACTGTAAAAATGCTACAGTGCAAAACTGTTAATTGGTAAACAGAAAGTTTCCGTACTATACACGGTAAATAACTGTGATATAATAACATAATAATTAAATTAATTAAACATAATATAATAATTACAGTAAAATGCCGTTAAATTTACAGTTTTTGAAAGTGAAAAAGAACAAATCATTGTATAATTTATAGTGAAAAAACGTAAAATGACATTCCCCTAATTCCCTCTGTGACACTTCACATTTTATGTATTTTTGTTGAAATAACTATGGTTCCTCATAGTTTTATTGTTTTTTTTAATCAGTTATGTACATTAGGGTTATATGTTACATTTAATGTTGTTAAATTAATGTTTATTGCATTTTTTTAATTTCATGCGTGTTACCATGATGGTGCTTAATGTTTGTGTGAATGACATTGTGCAGCTCCTTTAATTAAGTATTGCTCCATACAAGTATTAATAACTTGTGATGAGCTGTGATTGCTCATGTAATTCTCATCACTGCTGTGATGATTGTTGGTTGTCAGTGTATTACAATGGTCTAAAACAGATATCAATACATCAATAAGTTGGTAAATCCACATTTTATCAGAAAATAAATTACGGTTTATTACTGTAAATTTTAAGTTAAGCCTGTAAAACCACTAACGTTCCTACCGTATTTTTAACGGTAAAGTTCTGGCAACCACAGCTGCCGTTTTTTTACTGTAAAATTTATGGTTTATTTTTTACAGTGCAGTAAAACTGTCTAGTACCCAAAACTCAATGAAATATTTACAGCTTACATGTTTTTCCTATTTGTAGTGTAGATGAGTGGTACCCGGTGGGGTCTTCTGCTGTTGTAGCCCATCCGCCTCAAGGTTGTGTGTGTTGTGGCTTCACAAATGCTTTGCTGCATACCTCGGTTGTAACGAGTGGTTATTTCAGTCAGAGTTGCTCTTTTATCGGACTATGCGACACACCGAAGCAGTTCGTTTATATCTATGGACCATGGCAGCCGACGCGAAGTTACCTTTTGATACAGCCTAATGTTTGATATTAAACACATCAGCTCAACTGATTTGCATAAGGGAGATTTAAAGGGTTAGTTCACCCAAAAATGAAAATTCTGTCAGTATTTACTCACCCTCAAGTGGTTAAACTTTCTATCAGTTTGTTCATGATGCTTTTATGAATTGCCTTTTCAATTGAAAGGTAATTAGAATTTGTCCATGGAATAAAGATAATTGTACACGTTTTGTAACGTATGCAGTAGATCAGGTTTGTCAAGAATAAGTTTCCATTCCTTGTTGACGTGGAAGTGTGTGTGTGTGTGTGTGTGTGTGTGTTTTCTTTTTAAAATAATTTTAAGCATGGATGTTTATTTGGAAATATGTACATGTAAGTGATTGTACTCAACAGGAATGGAAAATCCCCTTTTCTCTCTCAAGCAGAAATACTCACACAACACACACATGCATCTGAGTGCACAGGTACTTATGCACACAATCTTTTGTTTATGTAATCTCTCCAAAGTCGTAATGGTTTTACACAGAGCTAATGATATTTTCGATCCTCTAACCTAACCCAACCTCTACTTCTGTAGATACACAACCCTCACACACCATTTCTCTGCTATAACAGTTCATTTCTGAAACATTTAGATTTATTTAATGAAATATTTAAGCATTTTATATATATATATATATATATATATGTCTAACGTCTTTTTAGTATTTTGACATGATTTCAAAACGAAAGTGAAAACAGTTTCGAGCACATACAGACTTTCATAACCATTTGTTTTGGTTACCTTTCAAAAAAACAATTGTGTTTATGGTAAAACACATTCAGTCATTTAATCTCTCTTCCCGAACTGGGGAATAAAATCCATGTGCATTTAATGTCACAAAAAGTTGTATTATTCAACTAATAAATAGATGACAAGTATACATTGTCATTACTGTTCTTTGAGTAAGCTCAAGGGATACAGACAATCTCAGATTCTTGACTTGTAAATCTAATATCTAAATGTCACATTATATCTGCAGTGTATGACAGCGTGTTTTTGTTTTTTTGTTTTTTCATTCCTGATTTTCCTCTTAAGCACGTGCCGAAACATATAAAATCAGTCAACTTCCTGCTAATCCACATCAGGTAGAAGCAGTCAAATCAAATCAGAGGTAAGTCAAATCTCTCTCTTTAATTTACCGTCATTATTTTTATTTCAATACATTCTAATTTGAGAATATAGTTTAGAACTTATGTAATATAGTAAAATATGATATAGTTTATAATATAGTAAATATATAAATGGACAAATTTGAAACCGACAAAAGTAAATGGAATCCATCATTGTTTAACCTGTTTATATAATGATACATGCACTTTTACAAGTTGATTGTACCGAAATGTGTGTTGGCAGTTCCTGTACACAACGATCATAAAATGATAAAAATCCATCCCGTGTTTTTATTTTATTTTTATTTTTTATTTTTTTTCCCCTTTCTCTCTTTATATGTTTTCCCGTCTGACCATTGTTTGTGACATCACACGGTCGGACGCCCCTCCCACGATTGTTGATTGACAGCTGCGTTTAAACACAGACCTCCTGGCTAGGTCATTGTTGATATGCTGGAGCACTGTCTATGAGCAGAATGGTGTCTAAGCGATTGTGTTGTTCGAGCAACGTCAATGCTTTCATGTTTGCGCGAATCATTTCTCACCAGACTGCTTAATAAATGAGGAAAGCTGGTTTTGTAAAGAAGCTGCTCCTGAATTAAAGTCCCTGTAAAGGCAATTCTACAAAAAAGTTCTAAACACATTATAAATGTAACATATGTATTGCTAAAACATATTAAAAAACTGTGAACTATGAAGTACTGAAAGGTGGAGTTTGATCGTTAAACTTTTTTTCACCATTGCAATTTTACGGATTGTTTGGGCGGGCTAAAACAGGGCACGATGATGCCCTGGAGCCCATGAGCCCCTGGACACGCCCATATTTGATGACGCACAGAGTCTGATCTCTCCCCTAACACACAATAACACTCCCCGCGCACATTCGCATTTACCGCTCAATCGCGAGTGACTGTCAGTACAACTACAGCTGAGCCTACAGTTTTATGCCTTCAACACAGGAATGCATGGGCTACTACCTGGATGCGATCATGTACAAAACAGATCGGTATCTTCATTTAAATTCCCTAAAAACGATCACATCAAGAAGAGGTTTTTAGAGAGCCAACCTTGATGAAGAGCTGAGGATCACCGCCAACACCCGCCTGATCATTTTACACTGGATAGTTTTATAAACTTTCCTCAGAGACAACTGGGATTCACTGAATAGGGCCGAAACGACTATCTCCTCCCTGCCTCAGTGTTGATCCTCCCATCCCGAAAGCAGTTTCACCTAATATCACCATTTCCCGCCAGTGGGCGTGGTTTCAGCGCAGCCAGCGGACACGCCCCCAGCGTTTGAGAACAGAGATAACTGCTCATTTTTTCAAGATTTTGATAGCTTATTTTATAGGGCTGGGTAATAAATATCGATTTCTCGATAGTAATCGATTCTCATTTTTACGAACCGATATCGATTCTTAAATCTCAAGAATCGATTAGTCATCCTGTTTCATTTGAATGAATGGGACATTGTATCGCGGCTGCGCGCGTCCAAAAAATCGCAATAATCTTTGTCCTTTGTTACTATTGATATGAAACAAAGTCTCAATTTTCAAATTACGTCCATTTTCTTTAGAAATTCAAAAACATAAATAGCGTTTTGGCGCTGTGGCGTGAGATCGCTCTGGCGCAGCTCAAGAGAAGCAGCAGTGCTGATCTCTCTTCCGGCTTAATAATACCAGTTACAGCGCCAAATAAACATGAGTGAACATCTGAAAGTGTGTTAAAAGATAGAGTACAACTTATCGAAATCCGTATCATGTCACATTGATTCGCTCAATCAGTGTTTCAACCGTGGAAAGACGTCAGTTAAACAGCTTGTAATCAATGTATCGTCATATTTACCTCAGAAAACCCACATAAACTCGTTAGTCAGCTAGAAAAAAATAACTCCAGAGAGGAGCATTTTGCTAAATAAATACACTATATTACATATGCATTATAATCTTAATGTTCTTCAATATTTAATGCATATTTGAATAAATATGGCAAGTTTTTTTATGACAGCCACCATTTAAATGTTTATATTTCATATAATCTTCTGATCATAAAAATAAATAAACGAGTAATTTTAAGTGTTTGTATAGCTACAAAACAGTTCATTATTACCTTCATATTAGGCTAATGAAGCCTATAGGCTACAACTAGACTCCCATAGTTTACAGCATTAGTTGAGAGATTTGATTTCCTTGAGAAAAATGGCCATTTATTGTAACTGATATCCAAAATAATCGATATTGAATCGAATCGAATCGAAATTGAATCGAATTGCAAGCTTGTGAATCGAAATTGAATCGAATTGTGAAATTTGTCTCAATACTCAGCCCTATTATTTTATGTACTTGCCGGCTTTTTTTATCATTCAAATTTGGTTGGGTGGCTAATAACACATTTTTCTGTGGTGTGACAAACTCAGAACACGTACTTAATTTTGTCTTTAGAGGGACTTTAAAGGATCGGTACTATCCGTGTTCCTGCTGAACATCCAGAAGAACTGAAGTGAGTGTAACGTTTTATTAACCTTTATATGAATCTTTGCAAATCGCTTGCACGCTTCACGATGTCGATGAATCCGTCGGGTTTACACTCAGGGTATATTACGGCATGTTTTCTATGTACTAGTCTGACGTTCTTCTCAATATAATTAATAATCCCACGTTTATAATGAACATCGCGCTATGGTTATTGTGTTACAAACGGTGTACGCACAGAACAGAGGGGCGGGGTGAGCAGAGCTCATTATCATTTAAAGGCATATGCTCTGAAACGGTGTGCTGAAAACAGAGCTGTTTTTGACCAGGTAAAATAAGTGTTTTCTTATAAAACTAATGAGAATTTTTAATTTAAGTATATTACAAACTTTTAATTTAGACCCTAAATAATCATATTATCTTGTACAAAATGGCATTATATGACCCCTTTAACTAAGCTTCACCAGAGCGTGGATGCACTGAGGTGTTATTTTGTTTAAATAGTTCAAAGTTACTATCAGATTTAATGTTATTACCTTGACAAACTATACATAATTAAAAAAAAATGTAAGACTCAAGTTTCAGTACTTGACCACTATTGTATTCTGAGAAACTTATAGTGATCGTTATGTCTTAATCTGTGCCAAGAGTTGTGTAATTAAACGATAATCGATACCTTTAATATAAATTATGAGCGTCAGCCGCTCCCATTTAGAGAAAAAACTCCTGTGGTGTCGTCATGACAGCGCTTGACAAAACAACGTCCCTTCTTTTTACTTAGTAAATGCCCCCAGTACTAGCATTATACGCTAAACAGTTTTTAGAGATAAAACTCTTTACATTCGATTATCATGAAAACAAATCTCAGAGAACTATTGACTATGTACTGATGTTTTATTAGACCAAAGGTTCATTTTGCGCCGGAGTTCTTCTTTAAGATAGAAATTTGACACATGCTGCTGGCCCGAGATTTTTCGGTTTCAAATGTCACTATTACTCTTCAGGAGCTCATTGAGGAGGCGGTGGGTTTCAAAATCACCAACAACACAAATACCTGTACCTGTACAGTGAGTATAAGCTGATAACTTCAGATAGAAGGTAAGTTACGAGTTAACAAACTTCAAGCTTAACGGGTATAAATTCTGATTTGTGCCCCTTGAACCCCTGATCACTAATTTCTGCATTCCTCATATCCGTAAAAGTGTGATAGACACTTGATGTGTAAACCATAATAAACCACTGTACTGTGGTGATACCATTGTGCATGGGAATACAGGCCTTATTTATTATTATTTTGAAGGAATTTGATCGGTCTAAGAATTGTTGGCTGTTTTCCAAAACAAATCCAAAAAAAATGTTTCCATGACAGGACATTTATTTTCTTTGTACACAGTGCTGGTAAAAATCAGTCAAACTTCCTTCTTACCCACAGCAGGTGCAAGAACAGCTTAGAAGAACAGTAAGTCAAATATTTCTATTTATTTGATTAAGATGCCTAATATAAAATGGACCTTTATTAGAATATTGGATTTTTTTTTCAATCGCAACAAAAATTGCCTCCTACAATCATATTTCAAAATTGTAAATATTTAATTTCTCAAAGTTATCATCAGTTACATTTATTTAAGATTAACTTCGGTATAATGAAAATAATAAATCTCCCTCTGATTACAGAAGAAGGACTCCTACATACTCGTTTTATCTCCGACTTCATCATGAGATTATTTGTGGTTTCACAGCTTCTGCTGGTGTTCATATCAGTCCTGGCACTGAGTAAGGTTTAGTTTCTGTCTGATTATCAGTCTTAAAGTGGCAAAGACTAT
Source organism: Pimephales promelas (assembly GCF_016745375.1). The sequence goes on from NW_024121103.1 coordinate 1,836,110, forward strand.
ATACTGTAAATTTAAAAAAATGAATAAGAATTTAATAATTTCTTTCTCTTTAACAGCCAGGGCACAAACAACTCAAACAACAACTGAGACGACAACAACTGCAGCAACAACTGCACAACCAACTCAAACAACAACTGAAACAACAACTGACACAACAACAACTGGAACAACATCTGTAGCAACAACTGCACAACCAACTCAAACAACAACTGAGACGACAACAACTGCAGCAACAACTGCACAACCAACTCAAACAACAACTGTAGCAACAACTCTAGCAACAACTGCACAACCAACTCAAACAACAACTGACACAACAACTGTAGCAACAACTGCACAACCAACTCAAACAACAACTGACACAACAACTGTAGCAACAACTGCACAACCAACTCAAACAACAACTCAAACAACAACCGACACAACAACAACTGGAACAACAACACCGGCTACAGGTAAATATAGACCTTTTAATTTGTTAGAACAGATGGATCTCCACGTCAAAAATATTAGAGATTAAATCTGACCCCAGACACTGAATCCCTGCCAAGAAATCAGTCTTCTATTAGCCTGAGATTTTGACTGAGAAAACCAAGGAAGAGCAGACGCAGGAGATGTGTTATGCATTATAATCTTTGTTGCGTTATGTTTCAATGCTCAGACTTCATCTGAATGTCGATGTCTCAATGCTCAGACTTTATCTAACCAGTAAATCCAAATAAGTGTTATTGCCAAAGCACAAACGAGAGAAACTTATCCTGTGATCTTACTCATGAAGACAAACATCCCGCAAAACCTCACAGTCATACGATTAAACAACAATAGCAAGCATTGCAAGAGCACGGAAATAAATATAATGAGATTTAAAAACAAAAAATGGGAACTATTGATAAATGATGTAAATCAAGTAATATGCATAAAAGGGTTAAATAATAAATCAAATGATAACTACATAAATGACTAATGGTTATAAAAAAGTATTAAATTGAATCATAAAAACAAAGTAAATAAAACAACACAGGTGTAGGGTTGCTCTTTTAAAGGAATACAAACAAGTTGCTATTGAGAATCCTTTCTAGAATACCCATAAACAGTTTTTCTAAAAACGTCAAAAGTTGAACAGTGTTGTGAGTGATGGATGATCATTTTTATATACTTTACAGAAGTGTTGGTTTCACTTTATCTTACTGTCCATGCACTTTTATAGGAAAGTAGCTACTGGGCAATTTAAGGTAACAACATTAGGTTAGGTTCAGGGTTATAGTTACTACCCAGTTATTGAAATTACTAAGTACATAGTATGTACATGTCAAAGAGGACTGTAATATATATATATATATATATATATATATATATATATGAAGAGTTCAGATGCAAAAGCCTCTAAATGCCATTTGAAATTTTCTTCTTTAATGATGATTTTTATCAAACTTGTATATTTAAGTTCAGTAATTTCACTTAAATGGCAATTAATAGGTAATTATCATTGCCATTTAAGTGAAATCACTGAACTTAAATATACAAGCTTGATAAAAATTATCATTCTAGAAGAAAATTTCAAATGGCACTCTTCATATACAAAAAGCATTACAATACCTGCACCAAAAAAAAAAAAAAAAAAAAAAAAACTGTCCGGTACTGTTTTGCCAAATGGTGTCAATTGAACAAACTCAAAATGAACTCGAGAAACCAGTTTATCAAGAAAGAAACAAACGGCATTCCTGGTTTGAGTCAGGTTGTTCTGACTCATGATTTGTTTTTTATCGTGTTAATATTTGTTTTCCTTCTTTCAGAAACCACCACAGCAATCCTACCAGGTCGTGAGCTTACTTAAATTAAAGAGTGCAGACAAAATAATCCATTTGCCGATAAATGAGGAGGCCAGAGCAGATCGACAGTTCAGAATTAATGCGTTCATGACATAAAAGCTAGATTATTGTAATGCTCTTATGGGTGGTTGCCCCGCACGCTTAATACATAAGCATACAGCTGGTCCCAAACACAGCAGCTAGAGTTCTTACTAGAAACAGGAATTATGACCATATTAGCCCGGTTCTATCAACTCTGCATTGGCTCCCTATTAAACATTGTATGCTGTTTAAAATATTGCTAATTACTTACAAAGCACTTATTGGTTCCCCAGTAATTGAGAGAGCTCTTTACAAATTATAGTCCTTCACGTCTATTCTGGTCTAAAAATTCTGGCTAGTTGATAATACCTATAATATCAAAATCGACTGCTGGCGGTAGATCCTCCATGCCACAAGTGTTTAATGTGAATAAAAATTTCAATAATACAATTTTCTAATTTACTTTTTTATGTTTTCACAGACCCCTGCTATAATTACACTGTGCTAAACGATGAATGGAGATCCACCAGCAATCAATTACAATTATCTTTTTTCAATGAAGTTACCTCTAAAGTATTGTGTGACAGATATGTCATCTGGAGCGGCTGGTACCGTCTCTTCATTCAGGGTCAGAGCGTTCAGATGCCAGACACATGTGTTGATGAGCGAAGCTGTGGCACTCACGCTCCACTGTGGCTGAACGGAGGACATCCAACTGTTGAGGATGGGGTGGTCACTCGACCTGTCTGCGGAAACTGGTTGAATAACTGCTGCTATTTCCAATCCAGTCCCATTAAAGTGAAAGCCTGTCCTGGCAATTTCTATGTATATGAGTTGGTGCAGCCAATTGGCTGCTATTTGACATATTGTGCAGGTAAATATATTTGTGTTTGAGTATTATTCATACAGTATATGGCATCTGTGGGTTTATTAGTCCATCTGTCTAAATACATGAATGTGACTTTAGTATATATGTAATTAATATTTCTATCTGTTTATTAATCATTATGCATTAAATGTTTTTACAGATGTTAGGAATAGTAGCATAAATAATGCTACTTTCACTCCAAACACAACTTTGGCAGGTAATGTAGTATTCAATGCCTTCTACTGACTACAGAATTTCACATGAAAATCTAAAATTCAGTAGCGGTGTCTATCTGTCTGTAGTCAAAGACTGCAGATAAAACAGTCCCGAATTTGCAGATGCAATAGAAACTAGTCCCTGTTCAGACCATAATGTACAACTAAACATCTACACAAATATGTTAAATATATATTATAATCTAAACTGAGCAAAATTATAAACGCAATACTTTTGTTTTTGCTCATTTTTCATGAGCTGAACTCAAAGATCTAAGACTTTTTCTATGTACACAAAAGGCCTATTTCTCTCAAATATTGTTCACAAATCTGTCTAAGTGAGGACTTCTCCTTTGCCGAGATAATCCATCCACATATCAAGATGCTTATTAGACAGCATGATTATTGCACAGGTTTTCCTTAGGCTGGCCACTCTAAAATGTGCAGTTTTATCACACAGCACCACAGACCGCCACATCTAGCATCTTAAACCGTCTCATCTGCATGCTTATCGTCCTCATCGAGGTCTCGACCTGACTGCAATTCGTTGCCGTAACCGACTTGAGTGGGTAAATACTTTCGCGTCTGACACTTTGGAGAGGTTTTCTCCTTTGGCAGGCTGTGTGTATGGTGTCGTGTAGTAGGTGAGCGGTTTTCTGATGTCAATGTTGTGGATCGAGTGGCCCATGGTGGCGGTGGGGTTATGGCAGTGTTGTAGTACTCGAGACTCGGACTCGTCTCGGACTCGGTCTCGAGGCCATATTTTAATGGTCTTGGTCTTGTCATGGACTCGTGTGCATTTGGACTCGGAATTGACTCGTACTCGAACATTTTTTTTTTTTAGGACTCGGACTTATTCCCGAGTCCACTCGAGTTCAATTCAAAATATTTTTCATGATTGTTAATGTATGTTAATAAAATATTTCTTTAAATTGATTGACACGCCCAGTGATTGGTGATTTTCTAGCGCACAATTGCGCATGACAAATTGTAATAAAATTACTTTTAACACCACCTACTATGTGGCCTTTTTACCCTAAACTGATCATATTTTATAAACTCTAAGTAAATTCAGTATAAAAAAGGATTTCTCTAAGTAAATAAAAGTAAATTAGGCAATCAACCCTCACTGGTCTCGGTCTCGACTCGGACTCGACTGTCTCTGGTCTCGGACTCGACTCAGACTCGACTCTCTATGGACTCGGTCTTGACTCGGACTCGACTCTCTCTGGTCTCGACTCGGACTCGAGTGAGGTGGTCTCGACTACAACACTGGGTTATGGTATAGGCAAGCGTATGTAATGGACCCACAACTCCCCAAAAATCCTTTAATTGTGTTCAGCCAAAGAGAAGTGCTGACTAACAAAAATTTAGACAGATTTGTGAAAAAATATTTGAAATATTTGAGAGAAATAGGCCTTTTTTTGTATATAGAAAAAGTCAGCTCATGAAAAAATGGGGGCAAAAACAAAAGTGTTGCGTTTATAATTTTGTTCAGTGTGTATGTAATTCAAAATGACCTATCCAACAAGTGCATATACCCTCTATTTACTCTAAAGAAATGTTTATTTCTAAACATTGGTTGACTGGAAACATTTTGTCGTTGACATTTTGTCAGTGTAATTTAAACTCTTTGCTTTAAATCAAATGACAAATTTGTGGTTCATGCAAAGTCACATGACCACCGACCATATTGTTTTGCTGAAGAAAGCTAATTTGCAATTCCATAAAATCAGTGAATATTTAAAAACCGTTTGATTTTACTGCACATTAATGTTCACTGATTAATCCATGTGTTTTGTCAAATACAACAGAAGTTTCCTTCACAGACACACATATATACAGTATATATATGGTGCTTCCATCATCAAAAATATATAAGCAAATCTCACTCCTCTGTCAATTTGCTTATATTTACCAAGGTGCCAAAATTAGTGGAGGGTTTGTTTTATATTTTGTATTACATTTATATTTATTAAATACACAGTTACTTAGCATTGCACTTTATTTGTTCAAGACCATATAGAGAATAATTTATTGGTTAAATCTTTTACTGTCCCATCTACATGAGTCCTCCACCAGAGGGCGTTATCGTCAACCTAATAATTGTAACCAGTCCAGATTCAAATATGAGCCCCATAAATCAGTGTGAAATGTTAACATCAGTGAACAGAAAGGTGTTTCGTGCTTTCTCTTGGCAGCACCAGGAATATTCTACCCATTCGGCTCATCATCAGGAGACACAATAAACCCTGCTGATGATGATGGAAGCTCCTCAGTTATTCCACTGTTGAGTCCATTTCTGTTCTTTGGCCGCACATACCAGCAGATTTATGTAAGCATTTGATTTCATATAATTCAAAGTGAGTGGTGGATGATTTATAAACTCTTCTGTGATCCTGTGGCTGTGATTTTGACGGTATATCTCATGTTTCAGGTTAATAATAATGGACACCTCACATTTAACCAGCCTTCACGCCAATATGATCCCTACTCCTTTCCTAACAATGGCGGCCAAGATATAATCGCTGGTCTCTGGACCGACCTTGACAACCGTGTGAGAGGTGTGGTTTCATATCATCAGTACGCTAATGGAAGTGTTCTCACACGGGCCACTCAGGATATAAACAATCATTTCCCAAATCTGGCCTTCAGCGCTTCTTGGGTCTTTGTTGCAACGTGGAATAAAGTCCCTTACTATCCCATCGCTACCACAGTACGTTCTGAATTATGACTGTTCTCTCTTTCAATTCATTATTTAATTTAATTTCACAATACTTTATTGCACCAAGTAGTAGACAAAGACGGTGAAAGAGAAAATAACAAACAAGCAAACAATCTATTCAGTAGTTAATGCCCATAACCAATTATATTTCTTCTCCTTTTTCAGGAAACATCGTTTCAAGTGGTTTTAATTTCAGGCACACATTTTTCATTTATTCTGATGAATTATGGTGACATTGCTGAAACAGGACTTCCAGTGGAGGTAAAATAAACTTGTTTTCTGTTTTCAGAAGCAGGGGCAGACATAAAGGTGCAGTGTGTACATTTTAATGTCATCTAGTGGTGAGGTTGCGAATTGCAACCAACTGAAGTTTCGGTGGCCAACAGGAAAACATGTAGTCGTCTGAGACAGCAGAGAGTAGCCAGTTAAGCAATGAGGTTTCTTTACAAAGAAAAATCAAGAAATTATTCAATATTAAAATATTTAAAAATATTTCAACTACGATTGACAATTAGCTTACGGTTTGGATTGGCGGTATGGTTCCGTTCTGGGTTAGGGTTGGGTTAGGGTTAGGCATCCATGCAGCCTAGCATGGATAAGAGCAGGGAGAATTTATTCTGATTGAACTGATGAACTATCTTCAATTAGGATATTCTGTCATGGTAATCTATAAATCGCTCATGTAGGAACTGTTGTGAGATGCACACGTAGTAAAAAGATGGATGCTAAAGTTTGAGCTGACTCACAAATGTACTCTTATACAACCACTCTTCCTCTTCTCAACATGGGTTGGGTGTTCCCGTGGGCGTGGTTTATGTACATTTTAGGGTTGCTTATGTCACTAACCCAGAAGGAAGCTCATGTAGTCCCTACCAGCCATTTGTTGTAGTCCTTTTCTTTAAAAGCAAATATCCTCCTTTGTTTCGAACTTTGATCGTTGTAACTTTGATACTGTTGTTTATAATCAAACAGCAACACACTAACTAAAGTTAGAAAAGTGAAATCATACTTTACCACCCCTTTAAATTTTAAAAAAAAAAAAAGCTGAAATTTAGATATGGTAATAGAATTTTGTTTTCAACACGAGCTGTAAGTGGCTGGCCAATCACAACAGACTGGGCCATCTGACCAATCAGAACAGAGTAGAGTCTCAGAAAGGAAGGGTTTAAAAAGACATATCCTTCATCAAACCATTTCAGACACTGAAAAAAAGGGGATGTAGCAATTTATATTACGAGAAATGCATGTAAACCTACGTATATTGAAGGAGACTCTGACCCTGTAATTCTAATACTCTTTAATTTAATTCTGTTAAACTGAATGCACAAAGTAAATTGCTTGCTAGAATTATTAAGAATAATGCACTGAGATTTCAATCACCATGTTAAGATACCATAGAAAGAGAATAGAGAGGGGCATTTGTGTTTTAAATAAGTGTTACAAAGTAAAAAGGCACATAATTGGTGTGTTTGGGCCCCCTGGAATTGCTTAAGTCTGCCCCTGTTGAGAAGATTACTATTCACTATTGTATAACAGCACATGTACGGTATATACTATTAATATATAAAATACTTTCAGGCTGGTTATGACGGCGTAAACACTGACTACTTTGTGATTCCTGGATCAATCAATGGGAGCTTGATCTCAAACCTCAGGAACTCCAGTAATGTCAATGTTCCCGGTCGGTGGGCCTTCAGGGTGGACAGTGGAGGACACAACACCTCTAAAAGTAAGAAGTCTAGTCTAGAAATAGATAACAGATGGGTTTGGTTTTTGTTTTGATACATTTCATATAACCCCATAGAATGAATGCTTGACAATTAATTAATTAATGTCAACAAATATGAGTATTTTATGTTTTTGTCTGTGTGTTTCCCTTTAGACAACGTCATTGGACTTCAAATGAAACTTTCCTCATTTTTAGATCTAACACAGAGTGGAAACATTGAGATTGTTTTACAACAAGTACGTCACACGCTTATGAATATGTATACAAAATATCGTTCTAATAGATAGCTAGTTTGACCTGTCTGTCTTTTGTTTCAGATAAAACAGGTGCTGGTTAATAACAATCTGCCAAGCAACATAGAACTGAAGTTAAGAAAAGTGCAAAAGACAACGTCTCCTTACTTCTGAACAAGAAATAAAACTGCCCGATTTGCTAGTCTTATAGCAAATATCCTATTGATCATGCGAAGACTGTAAAGACCCTAGTTTTACATCGATGTGGTTTCATTAAAAATGGGCACAAAACTACATAAAAACTTTATAATAGAGATCCATATATCTTTTTTTTTTTATTTATTATATATTTTTTTTTCAATTTTACAATCACTTCCTTAAATCTTTCGCACTAGATTTATTTGCACATTTATGAGATTTCTTCAATGTGACCAACATTTGTAAGCAAATCGTTTTGGTGGTTGTTATTGTGAAATGTTTTCAATGAATCGATGATGCCGTTTACAGAACTGGTCTGAATGATTAATTAATGACTCGGACTGATCCAATCCATAAGTTCAGTTCAGTGATCCGGTCTCTAGAGTGGAAGAATGAATAACGACATAAATTTTAATTATTTTTTTTTCCTCACAATGCTATGTATGACTTTAAAAATTTTTAAAAATAGTGCATGGGTTGTATAGATAACATCATACAGGACATTGAATGGTGTTTTTGTCTCTATTTTAATACTTGAAATCCTAATTTTATGGAAAAGTACAACCATTGCAGTTATTTTATAACTACATTAAAATTTTCTCAATTTACATTTACCATTTACATTTAATTCAAATTTATAAAATAAAACCAGACAGGTTTTGTCAAAACATGAGGATGAGTAACATGGTGAGGGTTTTTATGAGTGTTGTGAAAATATACGCCACACAGCTGATGAGAAAACATGCGAAAACAAAAGTGAAAATCAGTGAAGAAATGACTAGAGTTGCCAAAAACGTGTAACAAAACGCTTTCTCTGTTTACTTGTTTACTTTATTTCTTGTCTAGTATAACTTCTTATACCTTTTAGACTACTTATACTGTTATAATGTCTATTACTGATCAATAAAACTAAAATTTAACAAAAATAGACGGGGCTGTGTCATTTTATTTTATATAGCCTATATTTTATATTTATATTTTATATAGGTTTTTTTATAGCTATTTTATTTGCTGTATACTGTTTGTTTATTTTATTGACTGAACTATTTACTATTACTTCTCACTTTATCTTATATTTACTATTTGCATTGCACTGTAGTTATACCATATTGTATTTTGGAGAAAAACATGCAGATTTATTTTTTACAGCCAGTTTTGATCATATTTACCAGCGGTGCCATTAATTCTGAGCATGACTATATATGGTGTGGTTTAGACATCTCAAATCGAGGATGGGTCTGAGGCCCTTCAGAATGAGGAAATAACGACATAAAAAGCCTGACTTGCTGTTTGCCATTTTCTTCACGTTAGGGTTTTTCCTCGACTAATTTCCTTTATACGCATGCAGAAGATGACATTCTTTTCCTCTCAAAAAGAATATATATATATATATATATATATATATATATTAAACAATCATTTCCCAAATCTGGCCTTCAGCGCTTCTTGGGTCTTTGTTGCTTACTATCCCATCTCTATACAGTAAGATTTCTGAAATGTGAATGTTTTCACTTTAGTAATTCAACTTCAAAATACTTGCCATAAACACAAAAATATTGGCATAAAAACAATAATACACAAAGAAAGTGCCAGAGAACATAGTAACACATTAAAACAATAATAACAATGATGTCACGGAGTACAACAATATAATGTCATTTTATTTTTAAAAAGATGTAAAACGAACACTACATTTTTCCCCTAATCTTTCAGGAAACATTGTTTCAAGTGTTACCTCTGTGCCAAGAGGAATCTGAATAATTCCCTTCCGAATCTCACAGAGCCAGAGAGAGTGAGTATTACCCGTCGAAGTTTATCATTTGAATCGATCTCCCATGCGTTTTTGTTTGTTGGCATCTTTTATCCACACTAGTTCACTGTCTGTTATTTTTTGTAAGTGTAGACAAAGCTTTCATGCAGGATCTGGGTGCTTGCTGTGAGAAAAAAAATCAATCGATAAACGCATATGGCAAAGGAAGTGCATTCAAAGTTTTTAAACTCGCTTCAGTGCGTATTTATGTGAGACAGTGAGAGGCACGCGAAGGCGCGTGCGATTTGTCCGCGATTTGTCCGAATATATAATATTTATATAGGCTTTATTATTTAAGTGTTACGGTGATATTTTTTTATTTTTTATTGTTGTGCTTGTTGATGGATATGTGTTAGTTAACTTTATTAAAACAAAAGTCAATATTTAAATTTTATTTATTGATTTAAATTTAAAACAAATTTTTAAAAATGACAGAGTACACTCTAAAAATTGCTGGGTTGTTTTAACCCAACTTTGGGTCAAATATGGACAAACCCAAACATTGGGTTAAAAAATGCAATTACAAAAATTTAACCAAATGGCTGGGTTTGTCCATATTTGACCCAAAGTTGGGTTAAAACAACCCAGCGATTTAAAGTGTATATTTACATATGATGGACACATTTTTGGACAAATTACCAAAAAAAAAATACTAACAGTATTTAATCAAACTCAAATCTCAAAAAGTTTTTAAACATTTCCTCTGCTGTACAAACTCTCGTCTCACATTAACATTCACCTGTATTTCTGAATAATAGAGTTACAGTCAACCGGGAGCGATTCCTGTCCTCAAGACTGGATCTTCTGTTCAAGAGTGAGCTGGAAGGAAGAGCTTGAAAAAATAGTTGGGAAGTCATTTCAGAAGTGGATTAAGTCTCTCTCTGACTGAACACTAGATTTAGGGACAAGTGCCACTGTTGTATTTTTGTTTTGGTTAGTTAGCGTAGGGAAGTATACGACGTCTTGGACGTTGAAGATCTTTCTTTTCTACATTTTATTTTTTATTAGTTAGGTTAGATTAAATTCGGGTAAGAAAGATTGTTTTCTTTTTATTAATTTCTTTGAGTTGGCACTGTCCAGTTGCCCTTTTCCTTTCCCAGAATTAATACATATTTGCTGGTATGTTTATGTTACTTTATTGATTGGTTAATATTTGTTTGAATTGTTTCTTCATGAAGATGTGTGATGTACATAGATATTATGGAGAGATATTTTGACCGGTTGTGGCCAGCAATAAAGAAAAAGAAACCTTAAATATTCTACTGCCTATGTTTCTCTCAGTCACTTCCCAGTGTTTTCTATGGTGGGTGTCGAGGGATGATTAATTTTCCCCTTCTAAATCCCTAGACGGTTAAAAACTAAGAAGGGTCGTAACACCAACTTTGGGTCAAATATGGACAAACCCAAACATTGGGTTAAAAAAATGTAACCAAATGGCTGGGTTTGTCCATATTTGACCCAAAGTTGGGTTAAAACAACCCAGCGATTTAAAGTGTATATTTACATATGATGGACAAATTTTTGGACAAATTACCAAAAAAAAAAAAAAAAAAAATACTAACAGTATTTAATCAAACTCAAATCTCAAAAAGTTTTAAACATTTCCTCTGCTGTACAAACTCTCGTCTCACATTAACATTCACCTGTATTTCTGAATAATAGAGTTACAGTCAACCGGGAGCGATTCCTGTCCTCAAGACTGGATCTTCTGTTCAAGAGTGAGCCGGAAGGAAGAGCTTGAAAAAATAGTTGGGAAGTCATTTCAGAAGTGGATTAAGTCTCTCTCTGACTGCAGACACACCAGGACAGAGATGTTCATTCCTCCACCGGCTGATTAAAGGAATCCCACACTTGCATCATTAAAACCACAGGTAATTCCAGAGCAATTAACACACCGCTGAGCGTTGCTATGGTGACTGGCAGACTGGCATAATTTATGCACTGTAAAAAAAAACTTTGTTTTTTTGGATGATTATTGATGTGTTTTACCAAATTTTCTCCTTCAAAATTTCACATTTAAGTCAGTGATATTTACGGACATTTTCTGGGTGTAAAATGTTTGAGAGGAAATCCTACACTGTTTTTATTCAGTGCGGTTCATCTTTAATCAAATACTAAGTGACATGAATTCAGTTCACCACATGTGTGATGTACATTTTTGGACCTGGATACATTTGCTTTGATATAAAATGAATTGTGTCATGCAAAACGGGGCTAGAAATTGCATCTACAGGGGGTCAATTTGACTAGTTTGGCTACTTCAGCAGTTAGGCCCTTGAAGAATCATATATATGATAATCATATGAAGAGTTCAGATGCAAAAGCCTCTAAGTGCCATTTGAAATTTTCTTATAAAATGATCATTTTTATCAAGCTTGTATATTTAAGTTCAGTAATTTCACTTAAATGGCAATGAAGATTACCTATTAATTGTCATTTAAGTGAAATTCCTGAACTTAAATATACAAGCTTGATAAAAATGGTCATTTTAGAAGAAAATTTCAAATGGCATTTAGAGGCTTTTGCATTTGAACTCTTCATATATATACAAGAGCTCACTGATGTCATGTTTCAGGTCGTTGGGCCAGTCAAGCTCAAAAGTATTAGTTTGTTCATGATGCTTTTATGAATTGCCTTTTTGAAAGGTAATTCAAGTTTGTCCATGGAATAAAGATATTTGTAAACGTTTCGTAACGTATACAGTAGATCAGGTTTGTCAAGAATAAGTTGCCATTCCTATGTTGCTGACATGTGGAAGGTTATGTGTCTCTTTTTTTTAAGAATTTTTAAGCATGGATGTTTCTTTGGAAATATGTATGTGATGTTACTCAACAGGAACGGAAAATCCCTTTTTGTTTCTCAAGCATATAAATTCACACACAACACACGCAGATGAGTGCACACATACTTTCACACAGTGAAAGTGTCCTGGCACACATGCATACTTTGCACACAGTCTTTTTTTTTATATCAGTATATAATCTCTCCAAAGTCGTAATGGTTTTACACAGAGCTAATGATATTTTAGATCCTCTAACCTAACCCAACCTCTACTTCTGTAGATACACAACCCTCACACACCATTTCTCTGCTAATAACAGTTTATTTCTGAAACATTTAGATGGATTTAATGAAACATTTAACCATCTTAATAAGTGGATACAAATTGGAAAAATAATTTTATATTGTCTAACTTCTTTTTAGTATTTTGTCATGATTTAAAAACAGAAGTGAAAACAGTTTCCAGCACATACAGACTTTCATAACCATTTGTTTTAGTGCTGGTTACATTTCAAAAAAGCAATTGTGTAAAGTCATTTAATCTCTCTTCCCTGGTTTTAGTTCTTAATTGGAGCAGTACAGTGACAGAAACTGGGGAATAAAATTCGTGCATTCAATGCCGCCAAAGTTATATTATTCAACTAATAAATAGATGACAACTGTACATTGCCATTACTGTTCTTCGAGTTTGAGATACAGACAATCTCAGACTCTTGACGTGTAAACCCTATAATGTAAATGTGATGACAGCGTGTGTTTTTTTTCATTCCTGATGTTCCTCTTAAATATGTGCCCGAAACACTTTTAAAATCATTCAACTTCCTGCTAAGCCACATCAGGTAGAAGAGCAGTAGAAGAAGCAGTCAAATCAAATCAGAGGTAAGTCAAATCTTTCTCTTTAATGTAAAGCTCCATAAACTATATTCTCCAATTAGAACGTTTATCCTTCCTTGTGGAATGTATTGAAATAAAAATAATGGTGCTATCTATCTATCTATCTATCTATCTATCTATCTATCTATCTATCTATCTATCTATCTATCTATCTATCTATCTATCTATCTATCGCACCATTATTTTTATTTCAATACGTTCTAATTTGAGAATATAGTTTATACTATATATATATATATCTGTATGTATATGTATGTATATGTGTGTGTGGACAGATAATCAGAGGTAAGTCAAATCTTTCTCTTTAATGTTAAGCTCCATAAACTTTTTTTTAAACGTTTACCAATAAACGTTTATCCTTCCTTGTGGAATGTAGGCTAATGAAGGCTATTGAAATAAAAATAATGATGCTATCTATCTATCTATAATGAAAGAGTCAGTGCACGAGAATAAAAGCAAAACAGCGAGCAAAGAAGTCAAAACGGTAAAGATAGAAGGCTGTTCTTCTGTTACGTCTTTCTACCTGAGTGTTCCTTGGCGAATATTTCAATATTAACATGAGCGGAGTGGAATAAAGAAAGTGTTGAACAGGATTGATATTCAAAACGGTAAGCATGCACTGCTTTGTTTACGTACATTATGTGTATCTGCAGCCGGCAGTGTCGGTTTTCCTTTTTGAATGATGAATATAGACTAATATCTGCAGGCGCAGAACGCACATTATAGCTGACCGTCGGCTGCAGTTCTCTCGGTGTGTTCAAGTGCAGCTTTTTCCCCTGACAAGAGGCGACAACACAGTTGGCTTTCATCAGAGCTAGTTCGTTGGCGTCGGCTTGGTGTGTTCCAGGCTTTACAATACTAATGAGAATTTTAAAATAAAGTATAATACAAACTTTTTAATTTAGACCCTTAATAATCATAATAGCTTGTAGGCCTACAAAAATGCCATTACATCACCCCTTTAAGCTTCACCAGAACGCGGACGCACTAGCGTTTTTTAGTTCAAATAGTTTAAATAGTTCAAAGGTACTATCAGATTTAATGTCATTACCTTGACAAACTATACATCATTAAAAAGATATAAGGCTCAAGTTTCAGTATTTGACCACTATTGTATTCTGAGAAACTTATTGTGACAGTTATGTCTTAATTTGTGTCAGGAGTTATACCTTTAATATGAATTATACGGAGCCCGGGAAGTCACCTGTGGGGGAAAAACTGTACACAAATTCTTAAACTTTTCCCTCGGTTTAACAATTCGTGCCCACGGATTAATAAACCGTACCCACGAGTTCCTGATCCGTGCTCTCAGATTTGTGAACCGTGCCTTCAGTTTTTGCAATCGGTACCCACAAATTCATAAACCGTGCCCACGCTTTCGCAATCTGTACTCACGGATTTGTGGCCCGTCCCCCAGAGTGTGCCGCATGATTCAACCAGGCCTCCTGTTTAGGCGCAGGATGCATGGCATTGTGTTTAAAATAACTTCACATACAAAAAATAAAATAAAAAATCTGCATCAACCCTCCCTCTGGAATATGCAAAAAAGGGCATGGCCATATTTCTGTGACTCATCGAAAGTGTGTTATGTTCATCCAGCTGTCAGGTCTTCTGTGTCCAAGCTTCCCATGGACGCTGTAGTTCGTCAACAATGGATACAATTTATGTTTGATTATGTTCTGAAAATGACAATCGTAATTTAGCTCTCTGTGCTGCGCATTTTACGGAAGACAGCTTCCAGAATCTTCATGAATTCAATGCCGGATTCAACAAGAAACTGTTACTAAAACATGAAGCAGTTCCAACTTTAAAATCAGAGGCAGCATTTACTGGGCCACAACCTGTAAGTAGGCTAAGACTTAATCATTTTAATGTATTTGCATGTATAATTCCAGACGTAATGTTTTAGTTTTATCAAATGCCAGCGCTGGTTTATAGCCACTAGGCTACTAGTTATGCTATTTTGTGTGTGTATATATATATATATATAGTGGAGGTTTAAATACTGGGTCAAATTGACTCCAGTGGGTAAAGAATGTCACCACATTTGAGGGTAACAGGAGGGTTAAAGTAACTGTAGAAAAGGTGATGTAAAAAAAAAGTTGATTTTTGAAGTCATAAATTTGACAAAAACATAAAATCCCATTTATTACTATATACACTAAGCTGCAAATTAAGATGCATTTTTACTACAGTAGCTTACAGTTTAATATATATACACAATATATACATCATAATATAGTAGAAAAACTTTAATAATTAAATAATTTCAAAATAATTAGATATTGAATATTAGCTTTTACCTTTTTAATATATTTTAGCTTTTAACAGCTATAAACGAATACAGTCAGATTTGATGTAGCCTATTCATCTGATTTTTAATTAAGGTTTTTATTAGGGCCCGAGCACCGATGGTGTGAGGACCCTCTTGGAATTGATATTCTTATTAAATCACCTTTGGCTAAGCCACGCCCTAGAATATAGATTGACCAATCACAGCCCAGCCAAGAACCAGCTCCCACAGAGGTCCGACAGTTTTTCACTGCGCTCCATTGACTTTCAACACAGGCGTCTCATGTTTTTGGTCTCGGCAGGCTATTACCGTCGAAGTTTTATCCAAAATATGGTTAAATGTTGTTGCTCGGGCATTTGCAACTCAGATATACGCGTTTCCCAGAGAGGTTGGAGGGGGGTGTCCGTTTTTTCCCTTTCCAAAACCGAAGTAAAATCCTGACAAGTGTCGTGTTTGGATTAAACTGTATGGTTGTTGACGCTAGCACACGCTGCTAATAAATACAACGTTATACAGTACTCTTGTAGTCCGTTTCCTTTGTAATAACGATTATAGAAGTGAATAGAGACCTACCCAGCTTTGCATGATGAACAGTGTTGCTCCCTGATATTGTTAGTCCCAGCCTCCGTCTCGATTAGTAGGGAATGCGGTGGTTCATTTTTTGACTGTGACCAGTAACGTTAACGATATGCTTTTCCCTCTATTTTGGATGCCTTGTTGTTTCTTGCGTTGCGTTTCACCTGTATGTCTTGAATAAAGCCTTCGAACGCATATCGCAGCCCCTTTTGCCTACTTCTATCGGACACTTTATTTGCTGCTTTATAAAAGTTTGATATTTCAGCAGGAAGAGCTGTTACAACATAAGCCGCGCAGATGAAGTTTGACGGATGTAGCAACAGTAACTAAGGGGGGCGGGGCTTAGCCAAAGGTGAATTGATATTGATAAAAAATATTCATAGGTTGATATTAGCATGGTTTAAGTGCATTTATATAGTGCACAATGTTCTAATACATCTCTCTGGTTACAGAAGAAGGACTCCTACATGCTGGTTTTATCGGTGACTTCATGATGAGATTATTTCTGGTTTCACAGCTTCTGCTGGTGTTCGTATCACTCCTGACACTGAGTAAGGTTTAGTTTACTATCTGTTGTCAATAATCTTCTATCTTTCTCAACCAGGGCACAAACAACAACACTGGCAGGTAAAACAGGCCTTTGTTCTTTATTAGAACAAGATTATTGTCCACTCTTACCATTCTTCTTAATGTGTGGGGACAGTATAACATCTTCAGCTGATTCTAAATGTTTCATTATTGAATTAAAAATGCCCATTTTCAACTGTTAAGCTATTTTCTTATAGCCACTTCCTGATTTGCGCTGCTCAATAACATTTTGTTACTTAGTGACATATTTTCATAGTCATGAGGAATCTGGCTTATGAACCACCTCATAATTAGAGCGTGAAGTCATGAATTACCACTAAAGTTCCTAAACACTCAGGTGAACTTAAATACATAAACTTAAAAACATAAAGGAATATACTCTAATTAGATTTTAAGAATTTCTAGTGTTCAAGACAAGTGTTGGACAAATATTTATTTAATGTTTTTAATTTTTAATTGTTATATATATATATATATATATATATATATATAATTTTACTTCAGTTGAAGGATAGATTTGTGAGGACAATTTTAATGAAAGACAATAAACAGCCCATTTTACCCATATTTACCAAGCGTGCCAATATTAGTCAACAGTTACACCAGTCCACCACCAGAGGTCAACATCTTCTCACTACTAATCACAGCCAGATTCCTCACACATGACATGAATAAACATGATATTCATAAAGCACTACAATTTTAATGTCAAATCCTTTTGCATATTTGTTCATTCTCTTGGCAGCACAAGGAATATTCTACCCATTCGGCTCATCATCAGGAGACACAATAAACCCTGTTGATGATGATGGAAGCTCCTCAGTTATTCCACTGTTGAGTCCATTTCTGTTCTTTGGCCGCACATACCATCAGATTTATGTAAGAATTTTAACTAAATGTGAATGGTGAATGCTTTATAAACTCATCTGTTATCAGTAAACCTGTGACTGTGATCTTGACAATATGTCTCATGTTTCAGGTTAATAATAATGGACACCTCACATTCAACGAACCTTCAATCCATCATAATCCCTCCCTCTTTCCTGCTAATGGAGGCCAAGATATAATCGCTGGTCTCTGGACCGACCTTGACAACAATGAGAGAGGTGTGGTTTCATATCATCAGTACACTAATGGAAGTGTTCTCACACGCGCCACTCAGGATATAAACAATCATTTCCCAAATCTGACCTTCACCGCTTCTTGGGTCTTTGTTGCAACGTGGGATAAAGTCCCTCACCACAGCTTGATCAGCACAGTAAGATTGATATACTTCTGAAATGTGAACGTTTCACTGAAACAATTCAATTTAAAAACACTTTATTGGCATGAACACAATGATAATAATAATAATTATGAAATCCCACTGAGTAATGGTCATGCGAATAACAACAACAACATAATGTAATTTTATTTTTAAAAATAGGAAAAAAAATCTTTTTTCAATCTTTTTCAGGAAACATCGTTTCAAGTTGTTTTAATTTCAGGCAGTAGTTTTTCATTTATTCTGATGAATTATGGTGACATTGCTGTAACAGATGATCCGGTGGAGGTAAAACAAACTTGTTTTCTGTATCAGAACAAAATATTACTATTCTCTATAACACTGTATGAAAGTATACTGTTCAAATATATGATTTGCTTTTTCATTTTTATACAGGCTGGTTATGACAACGTAAACTCCACTGACTACTTTGTGATTCCTGGATCAATCGATGGGAGCTTCATCTCAAACCTCAAGAACTCCAGTAATGTCAATTTTCCCGGCCGGTGGGCCTTCAGGGTGGACAGTGGACACCACACCTCTAAACGTAAAAGATTTATCGTTTTAGAAATACATGTTTCCCATGTAATCTTTTGTATGATTATTTTATGCGTACACTGTAAAGATAAAAAAACAACATTTTTTTATCAGTTTGGACTACACAGTGCTAAGAGATCCAGTAAGCATTTGAATTCGCCACATCACTTCGAGATCTAGTACTCTGGGCTCGGGCCGAACCTGCCAGCTGTGTTTGCCAGAATAATTCAAGTCAAGTCACCTTCATTTATATAGCGCTTTTAAAGGGATAGTTCACCCAAAAATGAAAATTCATAAAAAAATGATTGTTATTTTTTTTCCGGCTCGGCCAGACGTGGGCTAGCGCGCGTGACCCTGCTTTTTGTGAAAAATGTTTGCCAACGACCGTTGCCTTCTGAGGCAAAGAGGTCTAATACCTTGCCGAATATGATCCATATCAGCTGAACCGTCTGTGTGGGTGAAGAGCCCACTCCCCTGGAGAAACTTTTGCTGCGTCCCAATTCGCATACTATCCGTCCTAAATAGTATTCGAAAATAGAATTAGTACGTCCCAAATCATAGTATGTTGAAATGAGTGTTTCAAAGATACCCGGATGGTCTACTTTTTCCGGTCAGAATCCGAAGTGTAGATCGATGCACACTCTAACGGCTGATATTGCCCACAAACCATTGCGCGGTGGACGAGGATTCGGTTAGAACTACAAACACGAGTAAAAAAGTGTTAAAAAACTACAGACACGTAGTCGATACGGAGGACGCGCGAGTCCCCGCGGTTGTGTAGAGAGGTTTAGATAAAGAGGTTTGAGTGATTAATTATCAGTATCTAACCTGACGAAAATGAATTATTCAATGTTGTCCACATTATATTGCATTTGCAGCAGCATTGTGAACTTTTGTAAAGACACGTTTAGCCATTACGTTTTAAATGCATCATTATATTCAAATTGCAAACACGAGGAGAGCATGAAAGACCCACAACTGGCAGATGAATGTGCTCTCCGAAACGGTAGGAAATCAAATTAGATAGAATGGAGGATTTTAACTGTGACAAGATGATTGACAGGGCAGTTTACACGCAGCACGCGACAGAGCTGTCCGTTAAAGATGACGTGATAGTATGTCCCAAAGCTTGCCTACTCTTTTGCTACACACTCAAAAGTATGTACTTTTAGGGCGTAGTATAAGTAAGCGAATTGGGACGCAGCATTTGTCTCTGAAAACCCTGGTTCATGCTGGCGTATCTCTGACTTCCTCATCATGTGATTGTCTCCAGTTTCACAGCTGCTGCTGGTGTTCATATCAGTCCTGGCACTAAGTAAGGTTTTATTTACCTTCAGTTTCATTTTCAGTCTTATCATGGCAAGGATAATAATAACAATATTAATTAAAGCGGCGAGCAGCATTTAGCGGGGTTCAAGCATTTAAGGCATTTAAGCGCATAAGCATTTAAGACATAAATTTTTATTTAGGAAGCATTTAACCAGTGACATCATAGATGGAAAAGACCATTTACAGCCAATACAGGCAATTTAGGAAATATATGGTTTCCAAAGTACCGATCGCCATAAAATGTAGCATGCTACTTTACTATGTTATGTCATATATGCCCACCGATTTTCTTAAAGTCCTGAGTTTTCGTTTCAGATTTATAGGCTTTTGAGTGTATTTTGCCACATCCGAAAGGTGAAAAACCTGGGACTAGTTCGCAAAAGTAGGTTTTTAACATAATCGTGAATATTTAATGAATGATTTGATTGACAACAGTGGTTCTTTAAACAAAGTTGTTCTGTATGTGGAGATCTATCAACTCACATGCATCACGTGATTACTGAGCTGTAAAACTCGTTAGATCCAATTATAAGCCGATTTCTTTAAAAATGATTACAGACCTCTAGCCCATGAGTTGAACATGCCCACGAGTTTCGTTTCGATCAGCCTCAGTTAACAATATTTTATTGGCTGATGACGGTCATGTTTTTTGAGATACGATAATGTCCTCATAGCCGTACATGACACCTTGGACCAAGACACTGCATGCCAATTTTCAAGTCAATCGGACTAACGGTCAGGTGGTCATAGCCCTTTTTATGTTTTTTTTTTTTTTTTTTTTTTTTTTAATGTTATAGTGCCAATCACAGTGTTTTTTTTTTAATTTTGTTCACGAGTTATAGCCATTTTAGTAAAAGTACCTCTGCCTACTTTGAACGTTTGTGCTTCCCTTAGCGACTGTGAATCAAGAAAAGAAGAAAAAAATCAATAATTATTGAGATTTAGTCTCCAGAGACTCTTTCTGCAGTAGATTGGTTCTGATCAAGAGAGAAACCTAGTACTAGTTTGCAAAAGTAGTTTTTAGACAAAATCCAAAATGGCGGAAAAATTTGCATACCGGAAATGAGGCTTTTTTCCCGTCTTGAACCAAGAATTACAATGATATAAGACTCGTGAGGCTGAGACAAAGGGCTAATTTTGGTTTTGCACTATAGTGCCACTATCTGGCCGATTGGGACGAGTCTGGGCCTCTGACCGAGTTTCAAGTCTCTAGGCCTTTCGGTTTGGGCTGCCCGATCAGTTTTATGGCAGAAAAAATATTATAATAAAATTAACAATTACAATAGGGTTTCAGCACTTTGTGCTTTATTGAATTTTTTTTTTTTTTAATTTGAATCATCTCTTTTTCTCTTTAACAGCCACGGCACAAACAACATCTGCAACAACAACATCTGCAACGACAACCTCTTCATTCGTAACACCTCCACCAACAACATCTGCAATAACAACATCTGCATTAGTAACACCTGCAACAACAACATCTGCAACGACAACATCTCCATTAGTAACACCTCCACCAACAACATCTGCAACGACAACCTCTTCATTCATAACACCTCCACCAACAACATCTGCAATAACAACATCTGCATTAGTAACACCTCCACCAACAACATCTGCAACGACAACATCTCCTTTAGTAACACCTGCAACAACAACATCTGCAACGACAACCTCTTCATTCATAACACCTCCACCAACAACATCTGCAATAACAACATCTGCATTAGTAACACCTGCACCAACAACATCTGCAACGACAACATCTCCATTAGTAACACCTGCAACAACAACGTCTGCATTAGTAACACCTGCAACAACAACATCTGCAACGACAACAACTCCATTATTAACACCTCCACCAACAACATCTGCAACGACAACATCTGCATCAACACTGGCAGGTAATTGTTGACCTATGAAGTACAGTCCCATTTCCAGAATAAGTAGTTTAAACTGACAAAAGTGCAAAGAAACATTTTCCAATGTTTTCATTGACCATAGTTGTATTTTGTAAATATAAACAAATTTTGATTTTGATGGCTGCAAAACACTTCCAAAAAGTTGGGACAGAGACAAAATAAAAGTGAAAAGATGATAGAATATTCAAGTTAAACTCCTTTGAAACTCTTTTGGTATCATGTTTGGTTGAAAAGGGAGCTTTCTCCTAGTCTTTGAAAGCAAAGATGGGTCATCATAGCTAACCACTGTGTGCCAAATTAAAAAAATCACAATCCTCAATGCAAGTTTGCAAAGAATGTGTCTTTCACCATTTACAATAAATTTGTAAAACGATTCAGAGAAATCTTAGTCTCTGGCAAGGCAGTAGACCTCTGTTAAATATGACCTTTGAGCCCTCATGCTACTGTGTTTTATACAGCCACATGTGCTCAAGATTTATTTGGAGAACCGTTTTTCACTTAATTCAGTCTGAATCTGCCTCAAGAACAGCAACTTGAATCTCTGTTGCACAAGGAGAAAGCTATACATAAGTTATATGCGAGTGCTGTGGTCATCCGAGTTCATGTTTCAGCTTGTTTTGGGGAAAAACAGATCGAGTTCTCAGTCCCATACATGAAACATGACCTCTTTCCTGGGAAGCAAAACAACACCAGGCGTCACTCTGCAAATAGTTTGTTAGGATATTGGACAATATTTGGCTGAGATACAACTATTATAAAATCTTAAATCTGAGGGTGCCAAAAAATTGTAACATTGAGAAAATCGCCTTTAAAGTTTTCCATTTATGTTCGCGATTGTGCCGCATTTGCATTTCACTCATAAAAATCAATGTTTTATATATTTACGGTAGGAAATTTACAAAATCTTCATGGAACATATAATAATTTTGACCCATACAATTTTTTGTTGGCTATTGCCACAAATATATATATACCCGTGCTACTTGTGACTAGTTTTGTGATCCAGGGTCACATACACAGTTTGCACAGTATAAAAAAAATCCTTATGTCTATGGAAATTCATCATAATTATAAAAAACTATAAATATATTCAGGAGACAATTTTCTACGGAAGCCCTGAACCGCAACCTAAAAAAAAAAAAGTCAGTAAAAAAAAAAAAAATCTGTAAAAAAAAAAAAAATCTGTAAAAAAAAAAAAAATCTAGCATTTCGAGATTAAAGTCGAAATGTTTTGAGATTAAAGTCGAAATGTTTCGAGATTAAAGTAAAAACATTGTGCATTCATAACAGTGCGCGTCCACTGGCTCAGAGCGCGCGCGTGTGTGTGTGAAGTCGAACTGCCATGGATAAACACAAAATAGTAGCTTTTTACTTTTATCTGAATTACTTATCTTACTTTATCGTTATACGTAAAATATAATGCGCCGGAATAGACTTTAGCCTATAGGAAAACCAACACGGAAAACACTTTTCAGACTGGATGGAGAAATCCAGCTTTATGAATGAATGAATGAATGAATGAATGAATAGGGCATTTATAGCGCTTTCAAATATGCCTACACTCAAAGTGCTTTACAATCATATAAAATCATATTAAATCTTAGGAAATCACAGGATCCGGCCAAATGATTGGATACAGAATGATGCTCTTAAAATGTATCCAGAGTGAATTTACGTTGAAGAGGGAGACCAAACAGTTACTGTTGTGTTCTCGACCCAGATAGTGTTGACTAGACGAGCACGAAAACACCTCAGAAACACTGCCATTAGCACGTGTGACGTGTGTAGAATTTTGTTGAAAGCCCAGATAAAAGTAAAAAGCTACTATTTTGGGTTTATCCATGGCAGTTCGACTTCACACACACACACACGCGCGCGCGCGCGCACGCTCTGAGCCAGTGGACGCGCACTGTTATGAATGCACAATGTTTCGACTTTAATCTCAAAACATTTCGACTTTAATCTCGAAACATTTCGACTTTAATCTCGAAACATTCCGACTTTAATCTCGAAATGCTAGATTTTTTTTTTTTTTTTTACAGATTTTTTTTTTTTTTACTGATTTTTTTGTTGTTTTTTTTAGGATGCGGTTCAGGGCTTCCGTAATTTTCAGACCGTGTTTGGCCCTCACAGTTTTGGTCTATGGAATGTCCCTTTAAAACCTGTGTCTGTGTGAGAGAGAAAGAAAGAGATACAATGAAAGAAACTATATTAAAGGAAAAAATAAAATTAAATACATTCATTTATGCCTTCAGAATTTGTGAAATTTGTGCTTCAGCTTTTTTCCTTTTTTCTAAAGGAAGAGATTTCTAAAAATATCTTCACAGACCCCTGCTTTAGCTACACCGCGCTGAATGATTCATGGAGATCCACCAACAATCTGTTTTCCTCTCAACTAATGTGTGACACTGAGGTCATCTGGAGCGGCTGGTACCGTCTCTTCATTCAGGGCCAGAGCGCTCAGATGCCAGACACATGTGTTGATGTGTATAGTTGTGGTACTTTTTCTCCACTGTGGCTGGACGGAGGACATCCAACAGTTGAGGATGGAGTGGTCACTCGAGATGTCTGCGGAAAATGGAGCAGTAACTGCTGCTGGTTCCGATCCAATACCATTAAAGTCAAAGCCTGTCCTGGCAATTACTACGTCTATGAGTTTGTGAGCCCAGTTACCTGTCATCTGGCATACTGTGCAGGTACTGTAAACATAACTTGCATTCATACAGGAATCTGTTTTTGTACTGTATTATATCTACGATTATGTTAGACCATCTATCTGTTTTTGACACACTGTGGAGGTAAATCCATTAAGATTTGCCTTTTGCACTTTTGTAATTTTATATTTGTATCTGTTTTTTTTTTTGTTGTTGTTGTTGTTTTTTTGCAGAAGTTAAGAATATTACCACCAATAATGCAACCGTCACTCAAAACACAACTTTGGCAGGTAATGTATACGCTATGGCTTCGTTTTGATGGGATGTATCGTGAAAATCTATCATTCTGTGTTGGTGTCTACAGACTGCAGATAAAACTGTGTTTGAAATTTGCAGATGCTGAAGCACATGTTCATTGACATACAGTATACTAATTTGTCATTTTACTGCATTAACTCCACTTAATTTTTGAATGAACTGTAAGATATGTAACTGTGTAAACACACCTTTTTCTATTACTAAAATGAGACACAGTCATGACACAGGCGACTTAAATGCTGTCTATATCAAAAGACGACTAAAATAAAGTTAAAAAGCAAATTACCAAAATTTCTCTATGTAGATAAAAGAGATTTTGTCTTACAAGCCAGTGTTTTGATACTTTTCATACAACCTCATGTAATGTGTTTGTATGATTAGTTTATGCATTCATTTAAAACATCATGCACTTGAGTATATGTTGATGTTTGGACCTATTTAAAATGATAATAACACCTAATTATAACTATATTTTAATTAGAGTAATATGCCATTGCACAGACAATTGAACTGGGAATTTGAATTAATGGTACATTCATAATCAGAAACACAGTAAATTTGCTTGTTTCCCAATCATGCCAGGAGGTGAGTGGGGTGTTGTATTAATTTTCTAATAAATATTTTGTATTATAGGCTATGTACATTTTTACCTGTAGCACTATGTTTCGTCAAAAAATATTTGCAAGTATATTAATTAGTGGTATATATGTTAAAGTCATACCCACATGAGTCATCCACCAGAGGGCATCATCATTGTCCCGCTACTAATGAGTCAAATTCAAATATGAGCCCCATAAATCAGTGAATGTAATCTGTGAATACTGTCCGGATGCAGTGTATATTAATGGAAAATAAAATTAAGTGTATTCATTTGTGAATAAATGTTTCTTTTCTAAATGAAGAGATGCTCTACAATTTGCTTAACTCATGTAAGGAAGAAAAGCTTTTTTAACTCCATTCGTAGGTATATCCCATGCCACAAGTATATAGTAATTTTCTTTTCGAATTGATTTTTTTTTTTGTTTTTACAGACCCATGCTATAGCTACACCGCGTTGAATGATTCATGGAGAGCCACCAACAATCTATTTTCCTCTCAACTAATGTGTGACGCTTGGGTCAGCTGGAACGGCTGGTACCGTCTCTTCGTTCAGGGTCAGAGCGTTCAGATGTCAGACACGTGTGTTGATGAGTATAGTTGTGGTACTAATGCTCCACTGTGGCTGGACGGAGGACATCCAAAAGTTGAGGATGGAGTGGTCACTCGAGCTGTCTGTGGACACTGGAAAAATGACTGCTGCTATTTCCAATCCAATACCATTAAAGTCAAAGCCTGTCCTGGCAATTACTACGTCTATGAGTTTGTGAGCCCAGCTACCTGTCATTCAGCATACTGTGCAGGTACTGTAAACTAGCATTCATACAGGAATGTATTTTTGTAATGTATTACATCTGCGAGTTTGTTATGCCATCTGTCTGTATTTGACATACTGTGGAGGTAAATACATTAACATTGGCCTTTTGTACTTTATATTTGTATCTGTTAATTAATTAATATTCTTTCCTAATTTTGCAGAAGTTAGGAACATAATCATCAGTTATCCTACTGTCACTCCAAACACAACTTTGGCAGGTAATGTAAACGCTGTGGCTACTACTGACTGCTGAAGCTTTGATGGGATGTATCTTGAAAATCTGTCATGTGTTTTTGACTTTGTAGGCACAGACTGTAAAGTAGGCTACTATGCCTCAAGTATATAGACCTTATGTAGCCCCGCCCCTTTTCAGCGTTGCGCTCGTTGTCTTTTGACTTCCGGGTATGAATGAACTGCCGGTCTCATTTGTTAAGACATCTGCTTTACAATGCTTATGATAAACATTACAATGCTCATGAAAACTTTTGTTAACTCTACAATAAGTAAATTCACTTCACCAGCTAATTACTCCTCATTAGCGATGTCATAGAAATATACAGAGCGACCGCGAAACTGGATGTTCAAAGACAATATTCTAAAGATGATGGCGCCCATGTTTCTCTGGTTCATAAGGTCTATGGAGAGCCTAAGTCCCGCCCTTTCCGGTCGACCACCATGGGACCTTATTTCGGAAAAATATTGAATGGTAGTCAATGGCGAGAGACAACAAATATTTTGATCTCGTTTGAATTGTGCCCTGAATTACACATATGATGTTTGTCAATTTAAAAGATACATTTTAAAGTAAAGAAAGTCGCAGTTTGATGTAAAACCGTTGAGGTATAAGACTGTGAAAATACGTAATTACAAAGACTACAAACCCCAAAGGCGCACATTTTCTCCCAATGAATGAAGCTAACTTTACTGAGGCTGTCTGTCATTGTTTCTACAGTCTTACGTTATAATCGTAAGGTTACGCCGTCCTGCCTGAGTGTTTTGTACCAGACTGCACACCATGCTGCACACACACGAGCAGCGGATCTCGTTTCTCTTCCAGGGAGATGTAGTTCATAGAGCGATTTTCACATAAAACTAAATGTCACTCTTCTGTTGTATGACAAACTGCGACGTTTTTGACTTTCAGAATTATCTTTTAAATTGAAAAACATCATATGTGTAATTGAGGTCACAGTTTAGACGGAATAAAAAGATAATTTGTCTCTCGCCATTGACTACCATTCATATTTTTTCCGAAATAAGGTCCCATGAGCCGGAAGTGGAGGGGCGGGACTTAGGCTCTCTATCGTATGAATAGTAATTTCATTTTTTGAATCGATTTTGTTTGTTTTCACAGACCCCTGCTTTAGCTACACTGAGCTGAATGATTCATGGAGAGACACCAACAATCATCAACTCGCATGGTGTGACACTTCTGTCAACTGGCACGGGTGGTACCGTCTCTTCATTCAGGGTCAGAGCGCTCAGATGCCGAACACATGTGTTGCCACGGAAAGTTGTGGAACTTATGCTCCACTGTGGCTGGACGGAGAACATCCAACAGTTGAGGATGGAGTGGTCACTCGAGCTGTCTGTGGACACTGGTGGAATGACTGCTGCCTGTTCCGATCCAATCCCATTAAAGTCAAAGCCTGTCCTGGCAATTACTACGTCTATGAGTTTGTGAGCCCAATTGCCTGTTTTCTGGCATACTGTGCAGGTACAGTAAACATAACTTGCATTCATACAGGAATCTGTTTTTGTAATGTATTACACCTATGAGTTTGTTAGACCATCTCATATTGTGAAGGTAAATACATTAATATGTGCATTTTGTACTTGTATATATTTGTATATGTTTATTTATTAAAATTCATTATTTTTTTTATTATTTTTTTTTTTGCAGAAGTTAGGAACATTACCACCAATAATGCAACTGTCACTCCAAACTCTGGTAATGTATACGCTATGGTTTCTGCTGACTGCTGAAGTTTTGATGGGATGTATCGTGAAAATCTATCATTCTGTATGTGTTGGTGTCTGTAGTTACAGACTGTAGATAAAACAGTGCAGATGCTGAAGCACATGTTCATTACTGTATATTAATTTGTCATTTAACTGCATTAATTCCACTTGATGTTTTAATGAATTATAAGAAATGTAACTGTACAAAATCTTTACACACCTTTTTCTATTACTCATCCACCAGAGGGCATCATCATTGTCCCGCTACTAATGAGCCAGATTCAAATATGAGCTCCATAAATCAGTGAATGAAAACATCAGGTAACAGAAATGATTTCTGTTTTTTCTCTTGGCAGCACCAGGAATATTCTACCCATTCGGCTCATCATCAGGAGACACAATAAACCCTGCTCTTGATGATGGAAGCTCCTTAGTTATTCCACTGTTGAGTCCATTTCTGTTCTTTGGCCGCACATACCAGCAGATTTATGTAAGCAGTTGAACTAAATGTGAATGGTGAATGCTTTATAAACTCATCTGTTGTCAGTAAAACCTGTGACTGTGATTTTGACAATATGTCTCATGTTTCAGGTTAATAATAATGGACACCTCACATTCAATCAGTCTTCAAACCAATATGATCCCTACTCCTTTCCTAACAATGGAGGCCAAGATATAATTGCTGGTCTCTGGACCGACCTTGACAACCATGTGAGAGGTGTGGTTTCATATCATCAGTACACTAATGGAAGTGTTCTCACACGCGCCACTCAGGATATAAACAATCATTTCCCAAATCTGACCTTCAGCGCTTCTTGGGTCTTTGTTGCAACGTGGGATAAAGTTGCTTACTATCCAACCTCTAACACAGTAAGATTGATATACTTATTAAATGTGAATGTTTTCACTTTATTCACAAACAAAACTTCAGAAAACACTGTTTCTGACAGTGACAGAATATTGCAATGTCGAGATCAGTCAGTAATGCTCATTAAAATAATATTCAATAATACAAAAATGTAATTTTGTATATAAAAAAAGATGTAAAAGCTCACTTTAAAGCGATTCTCTTTTTTTAATCTTCTCAGGAAACTTCGTTTCAAGTTGTTTTAATTTCAGGCAGTAGTTTTTCATTTATTCTGATGAATTATGGTGACATTGCTGTAACAGAACATCCGGTGAAGGTAAAAGAAACTGTTTTCTCTATCAGATCAATATGTTCCTATTCACCTGCGTTTATACTATTTATATGATTATGGTTTTTACATTCTTTCAGGCTGGTTATAACACTGTAAACTCCATCGACTACTTTGTGATTCCTGGATCAATCAATGGGAGCTTCATCTCAAACCTCAAGAACTCCAGTAATGTCAATGTTCCCGGTCGGTGGGCCTTCAGGGTGGACGATGGACACAACACCTCTAAAAGTAAGAAGTCCTGTCTTTCTAGAAATAGATAATAAAGAGTTTTTTTTTTTTTTTTTGATAAATAACATATAACCCCATGTAATTTTTGTATGTTAAATGACAACAAATATGAGTATTTTAGGTGTGTCTGTGTGTTTCCCTTTAGACAACGTCATTGGACTTCAAGTGAAACTTTCCTCATTTTCCGATCTTACACAGAGTGGAAACATTGAGATTGTTTTACAGCAAGTACGTCACACTTACTATGAATATTTTTACAAATGCGGAAAGATAATAGCTAGTTTACAAAATATGTTAATAAACAATAGCTAGTTTGATCTGTCTGTCTTTTGTTTCAGATAAAACAGGTGCTGGTCAATAAAGGTCTGCCAAGCAACATAGAACTGAAATTAAGAAAAGTGCAAAAGATAAAGCCGTAAATTCAGTCTCCTTCAGGAAAAGAAATAAAACAGTCCGGTTCGCTTAGTGTCTGATATATCCTATTGATCACGTGAAGACTGTAAAGACCCTAGTTTTACATGTGGTTTCATTACAGCTTTAAAGTTTTGTAAAAGAGATACATACAGCTTTTTCCATATAGACAAATTATTCGATTTTTACAATAATTTCCTTAAATCTTTTGCACTAAAGCAAAAGCTTTAGTGCACATTTATGAGATTTCTTTAAAAAAAAAACCAATAATGCTCACAAATGTTGGTCACATTATGTGACCAACATTTGTGAGCATTATTTTTTATTTTTATTTTTTTATTTTTTATTCAGTTCAGTTATCGAATGTCTGCGTCAGAAGAAGTCAGAAAGTTAAACTAGTTTTACTTTCAGTTAAGAACTAATTTCATTCATTTACATTTATTAGAAACATAACTTCTAAGAATACGAATACTTGCTTTCATTCCTATTATTGAGAACAGTCGCCTGGAGAATGCAAAACTAATGTAAAATGTATGTCTTTAAAGAAAGAAATATGCAAAAAATCCCATAAGTTGTGGTTTAAAACAAAACATTCTGACATTAGAGTGGGCTGTGGTTTAAAAATGGTGGTTTAAAACAAAACATTCTGACATTAGAGCAGGTTTTGGTTTAAAAATGGTGGTTTAAAAATACATTTTCTGACATTAGAGCAGGTTGTGGTTTAAAAATGGTGGTTTAAAACAAAACATTCTGACATTAGAGCGGGTTGTGGTTTAAAAATGGTGGTTTAAAAATACATTTTCTGACATTAGAGCAGGTTGTGGTTTAAAAATGGTGGTTTAAAAATACATTTTCTGACAATAGAGCGGGTTGTGGTTTAAAATGGTGGTTTAAAACAAAACATTCTGACATTAGAGCGGGTTGTGGTTTAAAAATGGTGGTTTAAAACAAAACATTCTGTCAGCTAAACATTGTCAGCTACACCAGCCCGTTCTCATCCTTTGGCGTCATATAGGTGACGCCATAGGACATTTCAGCGAAATACTACACACATAGCACCCTTTAGCGTCAATAAGACACGCAAAACCCAAGGCGTCATATGTGACTGGCATCCTTTAGCGTCAATATGAGATGCAGACCCTACCCCAGACCTAAACCTACCCATAACAGTGCGTGTTATATTGACGCTAAAGGGTGCCATGTGCGTAGTATTTCAACGAAATGTCATATGACGTCACCTATATGACGCCAAAGGAAGAGAATGCGTTGGCTACACTGTTAGTTTGTTGTCAGTATTTAATATATATAGTTAAATTTTCCATATATATTGTATGTCATTATGTGAGTATCAGTATTTGCTTTCAACCATGCACAAATAAAAATGTCACTGAACTTTATGATATGAGTATTTTAAGTGTACAGTACAGTAAATTTCTAGCCACTGGGTGACCATATACAGGCTAGGGGAACTCGTATTATTGTTAAAAAACCCAGAAAGTGACAATTTCATGTCAGGGGACCTTTAATGTCCCCCTGTGGTGAAAATCAAGTTTATGTGTCTATGTGCACTATGTGTTTTAATATTCTTTAAGACAAACAATGTGCAAATTCATCAGTCAACAACATTGCTGAGGATTTTCACAGGATTTTTCAAAAAAAGACAATGTTTCAGGTCACAAACTACTGTCACGACCGGCTCAAAGTGGTGGCAAATGGAATGTATGACAAAGGAATAAACAACAGGTTTAGTATTTTAACACGATTATGCTATAATACAACATATTAACATTAAAAAGTTAGCGGAAAGGCATAAGTTCTGATATAGTGACTTTGTAATCAGGTTATTTTGTATTGATGGTCACTCTGTCAGGGAACTTCAAATAGCCTAATATATTATTTTAGGATTTTACTGAGTGAAACTTTTTATTTCATCTAGTTAGTTTACACATTTGCAAGTGAAATAAGGGTATTGGTTTATTAGCACAAGAAATTATATTTTTATGACACTGAAATACTGACAATTATATGATATTTCATTTGATAGAGTGAGAGCTTGTTTTTGGTACTTGGCGCCCTGAAGTGTCTGTTCTTTTCTCACCACGAGGGGGAGACAGCAGCACTGCACTGCAGGAAATCAAACACTCAAATAGGGAATATCAACATTTTACTTCTGTTGATTGTGGCTTTCTTAATTATATTTCGTTGCAATATAAAAAGTTGATCATTGTAAACATCAAATTAATTCTTAATGCAGATTTTCTTTTAAAGTAACCTCACAAAATAGTGAAGTATCAGATAACTAAAAGACTGAAGTAAACAGTCTCTTCTGTCTCTCCTCATTGTCATTTAGCAGGTAAGCTAAATATGTACCCATCATTCACATCCAACCATTTAAAAAGTAGCCGTCTTGCATGTTGAGAGCCTTCACATTATCTATGGTGTTTCGGACGCATTCATCGATTCAAAATGAGATATTAATTGCACTTGACCTAGATTTAAAGGATACATTTAAAACTTTTAACATTGCCTAAGTATCTGCTGGCATGTAAATCCCAGGTTTTATGTCATTTTTAAGAGGGTTCATTCATAGTCCTAAGAGGGATAAACCATTACTTCTCATACACATTTCAACAGTGATTCTATCTCTACATAGAAATTCTAGTTTAAATTTATTAAACTCATTTCATACCTCTGAACAGCACGTGACAATAGTCTCGCTCACTCAGTTTCTGCTCTTCTAAAGTGACCCGAAGAAACAGTAGTTCATTCCAGCATCTGATATTTTTTATTTATTTTCTCTGATCCTCATTCTTTAAATTCTTTGTAAATGCCAGGGCAGTATAACACAAAATATAGTGCATAATACATGCATATACACCAATGAGCCAAAACTTTATGACCACCAGCCTAATGCTGTTTTTCCTTCACATAGGAGAGACCGGGATGGTTGTAACAAGGGGAGATATATCATAAGATATGAGTCATGTGATCACTTCAGTATTTTCCTACTTCCTCCCCAATCCATCATGCTGATTGTCAAGGCTGGCAACAGGCACATCCAGTATATCTAGAGGGAAAAAAAAGTTTTTGAGGTCAAAAAGTAACATTTTTGACCAAGACTATATTTTGTTTAGGATCTGTACTATTGCAGATAAAACTCTATGACTTTTATTAGATTAAATAGTAGTTTCTTAGGCAATATGTGATGCATTTCCCTCCTGCTAATTTCAAACCACTACACTAATACAGCTAGCTAAACATTGGCTGACAGGGGTTGGGTGGGTTGTAACACTTACAGTATTTAAAACGTGTTACCATCCCCTTACTAAGGTTTTAAAGAAAACTATGGCATGGAAAAAAGACTGTCTATGCCAGTGTTTTATATAAAGTGGTTTGCATCTAGGTTCAAGGTTCAAAGGTTCAAAAGTTTTATTTGTCACATACCCATACAAGATGCGCAGTGAAATGCTTTTGTGACGTACTGTACTTCTGTGCTCAGTAGAAGATAAAAATACAATAAATGCAATAAATACAGTACAATTAAATATCATAAGTTAACAACTAGACAGATAGATGTTAAAATTCAGTAGCTGGGTTAAAAATTGAAAGTCAATTCAGGTTAAAAATGTTCATAGTGCAGAATTCAAGGCTCTGATCGCCGCAGGGTAAAAACTGTTCCTCATCCTCTCTGTGGATCACCCAAATCTAGCTAAAGAAGGTTTGGGTGAAATGTGCCCTATGCACTCAAGCCTAGTTTCTCCAAGGTTACCAGTATCATTCATCTGTCAGAACTATGGTTTGTCCCTCCTCAGACCACTGTTGGTGAAAAGCATTGCCGTTTCAGAGATACTCTGACATGGTCGCCATAACAATTTGGTCCTTGTCGCTCAGATCCGCATTCCTGCCCATTTCTCCGGCATCCAAAACATTGATTATGAGAACTGATTGTTTGCTTGCCATCTAATCTACCAAGACCTGAATGTGTGGCATTGTTAGGAGATGATCAACGATATTTGCTTCACCTGCGACTGGCCATAATGTTTTGGCTCATCAGTGTATTCAATATAATATAACTAATATAGCATCAGTGTATTTTAGTAACTAATATTGGACAGATAAATTAATGACAGTACCACAATGCCTTTGCTATATGTGTGCACAGACATTCTTAGGGTGTCTGATAGACACTCAATGTGTAAACTATTAAAAAAAAACCACAGAATGTTCCAGGTACTGTATCATGTGCCAGGGGTTTCGTGTTTCAAGTTTTATCGCTGGCTGGGTTTCAACAAAATGCATTTCCTTCAATACCAGAGCAGGTTCTGCCTGATAACAGTGCCAGGACGTGTTTAAAATGAGTCAACCTTCCTGCAAACCCACAGCAGGTGCGAGAGCAGCTTAGAGGAACTGTAAGTCAAATCTTTCTATTTAATGTTACGCTCCATAAGCTATATTCTCTCACAGTTTGTCCTTATTTGTGTAATGAAATTAACTACAATATACAATTGTGATACTTTAAGGATTTTGCTTTAAATGTAATAGATAAATATAAAGCAATAGAACATGTCGCTGTTTTATAAAATCACAAACACATTAAGCGACTCTATTTTCTAATTATAATTTTTTTTTAACTAACTGTAAAAAAAAATATTTTCAAGATTTGTTATCACAACATTTTTTTCTTTTGTCAAATCAACTTAAATAATTTATTTAGTTCATGATGATTAAATCAATCTCCTTCATTGTATTAACTCACTTTTTCCAGTTCAATCAACTTAGAATTTTAAGGCAACCAGGTTACTTACTTTTTTAAGTTAAACCAACAATATTTTTTTACTGTGTGTTCAATGAATATTCAACTTGATTAATCAGCAATATGTATTAATAATATAGTAATAACATAAGTAATTTATTGTTAAAGATAGAGCTTTAGAATATTGGCTTTTTTCCAATCGCTTCAACACTGGCTCCTACAGACATATTTTTGAAAATATTTCATTTCTAATAAGTTATTATTATTATTAGAATATAAGTTGTTTATTATTATAAAATATTTAATTTCTAATAAGTTGTTGTTATTTATATTATTCAAGGTTAACATCTATTTAGTGAGAATAATAAATCTCCCTCTGGTTACAGAAGAAGGACTCCTACATGCTGGTTTTATCTCCGACTTCATCATGAGATTATTTGTGGTTTCACAGCTTCTGCTGGTGTTCATATCAGTCCTGGCACTGAGTAAGGTTTAGTTTCTGTTTGAATATCAGTCTTAATGTGGCAAAATATACTAAAAACATGCAATCTTGTCATTATGAATTTAATAATCTCTTTCTATTTTACAGCCAGGGCACAAATAACAACTCAATCAACAACTGACACAACAACTGTAGCAACAACTGCACAACCAACTCAAACAACAACTGACACAACAACTGTGGCAACAACTGCACAAACAACTCAAACAACAACTGTAGCAAAAACTGCACAACCAACTCTAACAACAACCGACACAACAACAACTGGAACAACAACACCGGCTATAGGTAAATATAGACCTTTTAATTTGTTAGAACAGATGGGTCTCCATGTCAAAAATATTAGAGATTAAATCAGACCCCGGACACTGAATCGCTGCCAAGAAATCAGTCTTCTATTAGCCTGAGATTTTGACTGAGAAAACCAAGGAAGAGCAGACACAGGAGATAGAGTGATGATAGTAAAAAGAGCTGATTTTATTGAACAATCTTAGTTGCGTTATGTTTCAGTGCTCAGACTTAATCTGAATGTCGGTGTATCAATGCTCAGACTTTATCTAACCAGTAAATCCAAATAAGTGTTATTACCAAAGCACAAACGAGAGAAAATCGTCCTGTGATCTTACTATTACTCATGAAGACAAACATCCCGCAAAACCTCACAGTCATATGATTAAACAACAATGGCAAGCATTGTATATTTGTGTATTATAAAATAATAATAATAATAATATAAAAACATAAAATGACATGAATTAATAAGAATAAAATAATGATAAAATTATATTTAATAATAATAAAATAAAAAATAAATTATAATTTGAATAAAGGATTACATGATAAACCAA
The DNA here is from genome assembly GCF_016745375.1 of Pimephales promelas. The sequence goes on from NW_024121103.1 coordinate 1,872,211, forward strand.
ATGACAACTACATAAATGACTAATGATTATAAATTATGAAAAAATGTAATCATATAAAAAAACAGGTGTGTTTGCTCTCTCAAAGTAACGCACAAACAGGTTACTATTGAGAATCCTCAGATCCTTCAACTATTTTGTCCTCTAAAAACCTTAAAATGTCACCTACTGTATGTTGTTAAAGTTGAACAGTGTTGTGAGTGATGGATGATTCCTCATGCATAATATTTTTATGTAGTTTACAGAAGTGTTTTCTAATGTCTTTTAAGCATTACAACAATACATGCACAAACAACGACACCGGATGGTACTTATAGATTGTCGCCAAATGGTGTCATTTGAACAAACCCAAAATGACACTGAATGAAACCGAAATGTACTGTCTTTCTTTTCTAGAAAAAGTACTAAAAATATGTGTTATCATAGATAAGATTACTCAATATATATATTTGTCCAATCTGCTTCCACCCACACAGTTCTACTAGGTAAAAATGCTGTATTTAATAGGTAACTCATCACACGCCTATGCAATGTTTTTATGTTTACAGAATAAACAATAAGCAATAAGCTATGAGGGCCGTGCTGTATTGTAATCATGGCGAAGGACATTGTTAGGACAGACTTAAACCCCTTCAGTCGTGACTGCATTCACAACACTATTAAAGGGATAGTTCACTTTGAAATGAATTTTTGATATGTTTTAGCTTACCTCAAGGGCATCCAAGGTGTATATCTTTGTTTCCACAGACACATTGATATTTTTAGGTCAAACCGTTCTTGTCTGTCAGTCATATAATGGAGGTCTATGGTCACCACCTCAAAGAGCATGCACAGAGAAGTCAAAATTAAACATGATTTAAAGACTCGTAAATGTAAGGACACATTGATGGCCTAAGACATGAAACGAGAGGTTTGTGTGAGAAAACGAACAGTATTTATATCGTTTTTACCTCTTGTAACACGAGAATGAATCTCATTGGTTCTTGCAGAAGCTCAAAGCATGTTTGCAAAGCACAACTAATGAGTGAGTTGATAAATGTTTCTATATGAAAAAGCCTAATTTCAAAAATATAACATATAAAGCCTAAGTTCCTCATGTAAAGCGACCATGTCTCTTCAGAAAAGGTATTTTGTTGCTTTTTGTCGAGGACTGTTATTTTTGAGCTCATAATAAACTTTTGTCTTAACTCTACACTGCACTAAATTACAGTATTTTTAAGCTTATATTACACCTTTCATTGACCCTTGAGATGGATTGACTCCACTTCTCTTTCAAGAAAAAAAGACCAAAAATGTAGATGACTTTTTATACATGACTCAATATGTTGTTATTTGTAAATTCTCTCTAGAACATTGTGAGGTACTTAGACCATTTAGACTACCGTATCTGTTTAGAAAATGTCGTTTCTGGTGTCATTTGAACAAACCCAATATGAAACGCTAAGAAGTAAGAGAGCATCTTCATTAGGAAAGAAAACTATTCTTGTCAAATGAGTTTGTTGCAATTTAATTGCGTAAAATCGTGTATTTGTGTTCATTCTTTCAGAACCCACCTCCACTGAAATCACGACCACAGTCCTAGCACTCATTAGTCATGAGTTTATCACAGTCGTTGGCTGCATTTACACAACAAAGTGAAATGCATATACGGAAAATAGAAATATAGAACTATAATAGTATATCAATGGTAGTATGTTAATGATGGTAAAATAACTGCTGAAATGTACTGATTTGGCCAGTGAACCCATTGCTTTTAATGGAAACCTTGAATGTCTTGGGCAATTTTGTGCTTGTAAAGCTAGTTTCTTCAAATATCTTAATTTTTGCAAGCTAAAACATGTCTGGGCTTGTGTTTATTTCTAATTGCATAAGTATGGGGTGAACTAATTGAGTTTCAAGTCAAATATACACCCATGAAACATTTTTATGTATTTTACATAAGCGTTTTATAATTTAGTGGGGTTTTTTGATGACACATTTTTTTCTTTCAGTAACCCCCACTAAAACCACCACAGTCCTACCAGGTAATACGGCTGCCAGCCATGGAGAACCATTTTTGGAGAACCCATTTATAAGTGTGTTCATGAGGTATTTAATGGTATTTGTGTTTATTCTTTCAGCAACCACCACAACAACCACCACAGCAACCACCACAGTCTCAACAAGTAACAATACTGCGACTGTTAGACGACTCATCATATGATCATATGCAATGCATCTTTCAATGTACTTTACAGAAGTGTTTAAATAGTACATGTACCATTAACACAATGTTACGAGTGAGCGAGCTGCCTGTGACAAGATGGCCGCCAGGTACAGACGTCGACCTCCATTGGCCAGCAGCGTGGACGACATATCTAGCCTTTATATAGATATCTATGTACAGAGCGACCACGAAACCGGACGTTCAAAGACAATATTCTAAAGATGATGGCGCCCACGTTTCTCTGGTGCATAAGGTCTATTGTATGAATAGTAATTTCATTTTTGAATCGATATTTTTGTTTTCACAGACCCCTGCTTTAACTACACTGAGCTGAATGATTCATGGAGAGACACCAACAATCTGTTTTCCTCTCAACTAATGTGTGACACTGAGGTCATCTGGAGCGGCTGGTACCGTCTCTTCATTCAGGGCCAGAGCGCTCAGATGCCAGACACATGTGTTGATGTGTATAGTTGTGGTACTTTTTCTCCACTGTGGCTGGACGGAGGACATCCAACAGTTGAGGATGGAGTGGTCACTCGAGATGTCTGCGGAAAATGGAGCAGTAACTGCTGCTGGTTCCGATCCAATACCATTAAAGTCAAAGCCTGTCCTGGCAATTACTACGTCTATGAGTTTGTGCGCCCAGTTACCTGTCATCTGGCATACTGTGCAGGTACTGTAAACATAAGTTGCATTCATACAGGAATCTGTTTTTGTACTGTATTATATCTACGATCAGGGCCTGAAATTAACGCCCGACCACCTGCCAAATGCGGGTGAATTTTTCTATTGGCGGGTAACACTGTCAATCTACCTGCCACATTGGCAGGTAGCCAATGAGAATTGAGTGATTCATTAGGATTTTTACATTTCAACTAAGTCCGCCATTGCGTTTGACTTTAGCTAAAATGTGGCGGCACATTACTGAGGTAAAGAGGCCAGCTGAAACAAACAACCAACAAAAAGATGAGGATGAGAAAAAGAAAAGTAAAAGAAGACATTTTAATACAAAGTGGACAATTGGCGGCAATGGCAAGGTTCGTGAGCGGCTGATTTATGACAGCGACTGTCATTTCGGAACGTTCATGCGATCAGAAGAAGACGAGGGCCTTTTCCGACTAGATGTGCGAGTATTAAACTGTTGGTGAGATGGGATGAGATAATGTAACGCTGACGTAGCATACAGTACAATGTCAGTTGCACAGATGTGTGTGCGTGTGCAACTGTGCATGTTGGGAGTTGGGAACCAGTGAGAAAATATCCGGTACCCGGTAACTTTACCAGTAATAACAATATTAATTTAGTTCATAGTTCCTGAACGCTGTAACTAAAAGCTGTCAGGATCGATCTGTCTACGTGACTAAATCAGCCATCAACACAGCCGCGTGTGATTTGTTTACATACGAGCTGCGGTAGGTCTATCTATGTTGAGTAGCCTATATACTATATAGCCTATACTATATACTGTATATGTGAGTGTCAAAATCAATGAATAAAAAGATTTTTAAAAATGTATGTTCTTAGAGTTATTATTATTACTTGACCGCACTTAAATGTGTATTTTTACAAGTGAAAGAACAATATTGTGAAATTCCTGTTTTTTTCACCTTTATATAAAACCAGGAATTTCACAATATTGTTCTTTTTACCAGCCATTTTTGGCTGAAGCAAAATATGAGGCAAAAAAAAGTGGCTGGTAAAAAGTCTCTGTGGCAGGTGAATTTTTAAATCCACCTGCCACAGTGACCGGTGGCCGAAAAAGTTAATTTCAGGCCCTGTCTACGATTATGTTAGACCATCTATCTGTTTTTGACATACTGTGGAGGTAAATCCATTAAGAATTGCCTTTTGCACTTTTGTAATTTTATATTTGTATCTGTTTTTTTTTTTTTTTTTTTTTTTTTTGCAGAAGTTAGGAA
>NW_024121104.1:0-137757 GCF_016745375.1 Pimephales promelas
CTCTGCTGTCCACAACAATTTCACTTTGTGCTGCGCCATGACTGCGTTTGTTATGGTGTCGAAATGAATCGTTTCTACGATGCATTGTGATGCGGACGGAACGATTTGGTATCGGTTCAGTAATAGACCATAACCGGTTATAATGCACTGACGCTTTTTTCTGACGTCATTTATCACGTATGTGCTTTGTTGCGGTAGCATACACTGGCAGAGGGAGGCGAGTCCCCCCGAGTGCGAGTCAATAAAACTACTTTAAAAGCCTACATCTGGCCACATTTGGCTTTTATGAACAACCCGGTAAGACCTGGAGAAGACGCGCTGTGTGCGCTCATGTCACGCACACAGATTATGCAGGATGTAATACCACTAACTTGATAAACCGTGTTAGCCGTGTGCACCCGAGCTGTTCTTGCTTGCAGATTCACTGCTTTAGAGTAAGATGAGCTCCAATGTCACCCGAATCCACAGCCAAACACACATCATCCACACGCCCTAATAATGCTCTCTAACTTAAGTATCCGCACCCAATGGTCAAATTAAAATTATACTGTGTTGCGTATATAACTGGCTTAATTGTTTTAAGCCAGTTGTACACACTGAAAACAATTATAAACGCAACACTTTTGTTTTTGCCCCCATTTTTCATGAGCTGAACTCAAAGATCTGAGACTTTTTCTATGTACACAAAAGGCCATTTCTCTCAAATATTGTTCATAAATATGTGTTAGTGAGCACTTCTTCTTTGCCGAGATAATCCATCCACCTCACAGGTGTGTTTTAGGCTGGCCACAATAAAAGGCCGCTCTATAATGTGCAGTTTTATCACACAGCACAATGCCTCAGATGTCGAAGTTTTGAGGGCGTGCGATTGGCATGCCGACTGCAGGAATGTCCACCAGAGCTGTTGCCCATGCCAATTGAATGTTAATTTCTCTACCATTAGCCGTTTCCAAAGGTGTTTCAGAGAAGAATTTTCCAGCACATCCAGCCGGCCTCACAACCGCACACCACGTGTAACCACATCAGCCCAGGACCTCCACATCCAGCCTCTTCTCCTACAAGACTGAGACCAGCCAACCGGACTGCTGCTGCAACAACCAGTTTGCATAGCTGTCAGAAAGTGTCTCAGGGAAGCTCATCCGCATGCTCGTCCTCCTCATCGGGGTCTCGGCTGGACTACAGTTCATCCTTGTAACCGACTTGAGTGGGCTAATTCTCACATTCGATGCCGTCTGGCACTTTAGAGAGCTGTTCTCTCCACGGATGAATCCCGGTTTTCACTGTACAGGACAGATGGCAGACACCGTGTATGCCGTCGTGTGGATGAGCGGTTTGCTGATGTCAACGTTGTGGATCGAGTGGCCCATGGTGGCGGGAGGGTTATGGAATGGGCAGGCGTATGTTATGGACAATGAACACAGGTGCATTTTATTGATGGCATTTTGAATGCACAGAGAGACCGTGACGAGATCCTGAGGCCCATTGTTGTGTCATGTTGCAGCATATATAGTTGCATATATAGTATGCAACAATATCATGTTGCATACTCACCGGATATGTGACCCATTGAGCATGTTTGGGATGCTCTGGATCGGCGTTTAAGACGGTGTGTTCCAGGTTCTGCCAATATCCAGCAAGTGGACCAACACTGGACCAACATTACACACTCCACAATCAACAACCTGATCAACTCTATGCGAAAGAGATGTGTTGCACTGCGTGAGGCAAATGGTGCTCACACCAGAGACTGACTGAGGGTTTTTTGACCCCCCAATACAGTAGAACTGCACATTTTAATGTGGCCAGCCTGAGGCACACCTGTGCAATAATCACATAGTCTAATCAGCATCTTGATACGCCACACCTGTGAGGTTGATGGATTATCTCGGCAAAGGAGAAGTGCTCACTAACACTGATTTAAACGATATGTGAACAATATTTGAGAGAAATGGCCTTTTGTGTACATAGAAAAAGTCTTAAATCTTTGAGTTCAGCTCATGAAAAATGGGGGCAAAAACAAATGTGTTGCGTTTATAATTGTTCAGTGTGTGTGTGTGTATATATATATAATGCTATAGTGTTTCAGTAGGTAATATCAGATTACATTTCTTAACATTTCTTTTGTCATTAATTGTAATAATCAGTAAATAATCAGTTATCAATAATCAGATATTTGCACTATAGTGTGCAACTTTTCTAGAAGAACATTAATGGAGTCAGTGTTGCACCGACATTGTAATTCTGGCCGATACCAATACGTTGATGATGTTCATGTTGGTCTAAAACTTTAAAAGCATCTGTTTAACACAACATTTCATCTGAATATCATTTGAAATGTATTTTTTAGATATCAGATGTAAAACCAGTTTTAAGCTCTAGATACAGGTTTGAGTTACATCTGAGTTTCTGATCAGTATATAACTGATTTCTTCCAGGTGTTCAGAAGATGCCCATCGAGAAAACCACTGACGTGCCTCAAGGTACCCGAGGTTTAAATCAGAATATGACCATCTAGTAAGCTTTATCTATGAGAGCTCATGTACTTACAAAGCATGTTGTATTCTGTACAGAGAATGACAGTGAGGAAGAAATTGAAAACCTTGTGGAAAGGACAAAAAGTGTGCTGGTCAAATGCTGAAGTTACAGCTGCAATTAAACATGTTAAGGCACATATAACCAAAGGAAAACTGGCCACACTGACTGAATGGCAGAAGTGTAAGACCACTGAAGACCCTTTCTGTAGAGTTTCAATCTCTACCTCACTCTCATTCTCAGCGCAGGAGAATACATGCTTTAGTAAGCTCTAAACACACGGGAGCTCATGTACTTACAATGATAGTTATATTAACACTAGACGCTAGTCTAGAGCTGATGTACAACCCAAGCAAACTTTGTTAAATAATTTTCCTGTAAATCTGCTTTGAAACTTGACTTGACAATTCTGTTTATATTTTCTGGAAATAACAGAGGTAAACCGTCCGTTGTAATTTGGTTTGTTTTGCAAATGTATATATCGCGATATGCATATCGCGACGGCTTGCAATAGCTGGGGTCATGAACAAAAGAAAATCACTCACTGCTGTTTGCTGAATAACTGTATATATGTAAATAATACAGTGAAAACTAAGCAGTGTTTTATTTTCACATTTGATTATTCAGTTTCTGTTGTTAAATAATCCTAATGTAGGATAATCTGAACCCTGTGCTTTAGCATAAGAAGTGTTATTTTAATATCAGTGTACAGTAAAACACTGATGTTCACTTTCAGAAGCTGATGTTTTCTTGTCACAAAAAGAATGTGAAACATGTATGTAAGGTTAAATAATAGATAATTTAAGTTTGTTTTACACACTTTAAACATTACTGTATCGAATATCGCATTATTTAATGAGTTAACGCATATCGCTTTTTCTTCAGTACTGTGCAGCACTAAGCAGCATCTATTGTATGTTGAGTGAGTTAATTTTATACATTTCAAAGCCTGTTTAATGACATCTTTAAAATGTGTCTGCTTCAAAGGGCTGTTTTGTCAATCATTGACCATGTTTTTAAGTTTGTGGATGTGACTTTACACTTAAAATGGCATGACATGATGGAATTACATGGTAAAACTGAAAAAAAAAAACTCAATGTTTATGATGATATTATTGAAGTCATAATTAAAGCACTTGTAAAACACTTCTGTCCCTGTAATGTTGCAAGTTTTTTTGTGTATTGTATTGGAGATCCAGTACTCTTAAATCACCCTAGTCTTGGTAATACACCATCTCGTCAGGTTTGTGTGTGTGTGTGGGCATGTACCAGTAAAACACACTCGTCCGTATAATGTTGGATTGTGCAGTTGTGTATTGTGTTTAAGATCCAGTACTCTTAAATCACCCTAGTCTTGGTAATACACTATGTTATCAGGTGTGTGTGTGTGTGTGGCCATGTACCAGTAAACACACTCGTCCTTATAATGTTGGATTGTGCAGTTGTGTATTGTGTTTAAGATCCAGTACTCTTAAATCACCTTAGTCTTGGTAATACACCCTCTCGTCAGGTTTGTGTGTGTGTGTGGACATGTACCAGTAAAACACATAGGTCCCTGTAATCCACCCAAATGACATATTTTGTGTATTGTAAAATGAGTGTCCTCATAATCAGGTCGGGCCCCATAAATCACAATTATGTCATAGGCGGGAACATTTTAGGAGGGGGCGGGAATGTCCTTGTATACCACCATTTTTATATTTTCTGTTCTGTTGTGTGTATAGAACATTTAAAGTCAGATTTGTGATCTGCAGATCAAAACAAAATTTTTGATAGTTGTATCATCACTGTAGGGCATTGGGAAAGGTGTGTCCCTATATACCACCACCACACCGGTGCGACCTTCTATACCACAAAAACAAGTATGTGTGTGTGTGTGCGCGTGTGCACCTGCTGTCTGGTCTATTACACAGTAGTGCAGTGCCAGATCAGTGCTGTGTGTAATAAGCCCAGCAGTGTTTATGTGGATGAGTGCGTGTTGCCGCTGATTGTGTCCTCTTCACATCCGTTCCTCCAGTCCTCCAGCACCTGACTGCCAACACTCACTTCAGTCCCTAATATGAAGACATGTTGTGATGATCCGTGTCAATATCGGGATTCTGATTACACCTGGTTTGGCCTATACATCCTTTAACATTCCCAGTTATTTAAGCCTCTAAATGTGTGTGTTGTGTACAGTTATAACCGATCTTCAGGCAGTTTAATGGGATTTATGTAACACGTTGCCCCCCCCCCCCCCCCCCCTTTTTGTAGGGAAAGTGTTGGATATTTATAATGGCATAAATGCTAAGTGGGATCTCCATATCTCAGCTCTGGAAGGGTCTAGTAAAGATATAAAATGTAAAACCTAACATTAAGGTCTCTAGCGTTATATTTTGCCAACGAACTAAAATTGAAACCATGTTATACAAATCTGTGTTTCGAAAAGGGAGAAGAGAGAGTTCGGCAAGGCGGATTCGAACTCGCGTTCAGCGCTTCAAAAAGCTGCTGTCAAGTACTTCACGCCCTACGACCCACGCCACTGAGGCTGTTTCAACACGGGTGTCGTTTTGCTGTAAAGACAGGCACTTGTGCAAATATATGCTCCGTTGTAGAAAATGTAAAAAAAAAAAAAAAAAAAAAAAATGTTTTCTTCCCTTAGCTTGGGCCATGGCGAACTTCCAATAAATACATTTTATCAGACCGGGCCGGGCCGGCCCTCGCGGCTTCGAAACTACCGGTGTCAGAACACCGGCCCACCGGGAAAACTCCCGACTCTCCCGATTGCCACTCCGCTTCTGATGAGCAGTGACAGATCAATGCGACTCAGATGAACGCACTGAATTGTCACTACTGAAGTGAACACAAATCTGTGTAGCCAACTCAATTACTAATTATTATTTTTGAGTCATTCCACGAAACCGGTACGATTTGAGTCCCTCTGACCTTTTTAAGTGTATTTTACCTATTGGGTCACCAAAATCTATTATTAAAAGCTTTTTGTGTCAGTTGAAATGTCTCCTTTAATAGAGTTTAAAAAGAATGACAAACATTTTTTCTTTATATTAGAAATTATCTTGTTTTTTCAGTTGACACCACCTATTTTGTCATGTCCCTCATGGCCTTCTATGAAAGTGTACTTGGAATATGAATAAGAAAATTAGAAAAAAAGTCCATACATTTTGCTATTCCCATGAATATCTATATGTGCTTTTTTTGTTGGTAATATTTAAAAAAAAAAATTCATGATTAATCATTAAAATCACATTATTTAGTTCCGTACCTCAGTAATCCCTCAACCCCGTTACACACATCATTCTCCCCCCATAAAAATAATGAACAGATCCTAATGTAACATCAACAACAGGAAGTAACATCACAGAAGTCTTCTGAACAACATTGTGTGCAGACACAGGCAAGTTACCAACTACTTTTAGAACTATATCTTATTTAGAATTGTGATATTGTGGTTGTCAAGCTCAACGGCTCAACCCCGTTACATCAAATAAAGATAGAATTCTATTACTTGTGAAAATGATATTTGTTATTTCAAAAGCATACATGATTTCTTAATATCATGCATTCCATTTGCTCTCCTGTTATTCACTACATATAGAGCAGTGGCCATTTTTAGCAAAAAATCACAACCCCGTCACACTCAACCCCGTTACTTCTTTGCCATGAAGCATGCGCACAATTAAAAAAAACCCACACAAACACCCACACATACATCAAAAAAGCACACAAGTTATAGGTTTTATTTTGATGACCTATTCAGTCATTTTATAATGTTCTAATGTATACTACGTTATTGTTGTTTTTCCTGCAGTCGGGTTAATAAAACTGAGTTGCAATTGCAATTTATATCTGTTGTTTTTCTTGGTAACCTAATAAAATAAAGTGCTTATAGAAAATATTACAGTGAATTTGACTAAAAAAAACAACTACTCATATGTTAAGCTGTATTTGTCTCTTCAACCCCGTTACCATCTTCAACCCTGTTACCCTAGTCTCAACCCCGTCACACCCACATTTTTATGAATTTTTTTTTACGTTTATGAAAAAGTAAATTATTGTTTGTTGAACTCAGTCTGAAATGTTCAGAGCAATCATAAGAATACTGAATACATAAGAATACTTCAAATTCTGAAGTTAAGCCACATCTTTGATCAAAAATGATGAGGTTGCTGTCACAAAAAGTGCCCATTTCAGGCTTTAGTATAGCATAAGTGTGAAATGATGTGTACATTTTACATTTGCAATAATTGAATTAGAGTGAGGGACATCTGACTAATAGGAAAATGTTGATTTCATTACAAATATATTTTATAATTATATTCAGAGAGCTTCCATATTGTCCATAACGGGGTTGAAGACTAATAGCGCTCATGTCTTAAAATAATTACCAATAATAAAAAGTATTTAATGCCTGAGGTGGGAAAATATGTTTTTCTGGAAGTTAAATATGTCATCAATGTTGTGGGGTGTTCAGAAAAGTAATACATGTTGGTAAAAAATCCAAAAATGTGTAAGTCCAAATCGTACCGGTTTCGTGGAATGACTCTTTTACTAACCCCCCAAACTATAATTTTCATCCCTTTTGGGATGGTCCAAATGTTTTCAGACTCTTTGAGATATGAAGTGATGTGGAGCATGAGTAAAATGGTGCTTTTGACATTGGGTTAATGTAAACCTGTTGTAGGAGAGCTGCAAAATAAAAACAGCCTAGTAGGCACTTTAAAAACTAATGGAAATGTTGATAGCACACAAATCATTTTTTATGCTTATTCAAACCTACCTACCTAGATCACTCACATCAGCTAGAAACACCAAGGGTTCACTCTAAGCATGGAGATTCTGCTTTTAGCTATTATGCCAGCAGCCGCCACTGGAACCAGCTTCCAGAAGAGATCAGGTGAGCTCCTACAGTAGTCACATTTAAATCCAGGCTCAAAACACATCTGTTTAGCTGTACATTTTGCCACTGTTCGTCCGACTGTTACTGTACTTCGTTTTATTTTTGATTCTAAATTGTTTTAATTATTTACTGTATTTTATTTTTATAATTATTTTTATTTTTCATATGTTTTATTCTAAACTGTTCTAATTATTTTGATTTCTTTTGATTATTTTAATTTTTTCTATGTAAAGCACTTTGAATTGCCATTGTGTATGAAATGTGCTATATAAATAAACTTGCCTTACCTACCTACCAGTATTAACTTTCACATGCAGTTACACATTAACCTACCTACCAGCATTAAATAAAAAAAAATATCAAACAACCCATACATCCCCACATGTTGTTTGAGAGGGTTTCAAGAAAGATCCTCCTCACTCCTCCAAAAACAAACTCCAGCATATTCAGGTATCAGACACGACTGGATCTTCAAACGGCACAGGGTTCTGTGGTCAGATGAGACTAAAAAAAGAGCTTTTTGGCAGTAAGCTCACTAGATAGTTTGGTGGACATGAGGATAAAAAGTACCATGTGTACAATTTAATAAACCATTGGATCTTTAATGTTGGGGACCTATTTTTCAGCAGGAGGTCCTGGACTTCTTATTCAGACACATGGCATTGTGGATTCTATTAAATATCAACAGATAAAAAATCAAAACCTGACACCTTCTGCTAGAAATCTTATTATGGGCCATGGTTGGATCTGCCATCTGGACAACGATCCAAGACAAACATCAAAATCAACACAAAAATTTGTTAGGGAGCACAAAATGAAGCTTCTGCCATGACCGTCCCAGAACCCTATAGAAAATGAGTGGTCCGAACTGAAGAGAAGAAGCACAAACATGGATCTGGGAATCTGAAGGATCTGGAGAGTCTGTATGGAGGAATGGTCTCTGATCTCAGGTCAGGTGTTGTCCAAACACATCAGGCATTATAGCAGAAAACTCAGAGCAGTTATCTTGGCAAAAAGATATTGCAAAAAGGTATTTAATAAAAGGGTATGAGTAATTGTGGCCAACGTGTTTTGGAAAAAAACATTTATTTTATAATGTGATCCCACATTACACATTAACAAACATACCTACCAACCAGTATTAACGTTCACATAGTTACACATAAACCAACCTACCAGTATTAACTTTCACATGCAGTTACACATTAACCAACCTACCTACTGTATTAACTTTCACATACAGTTACACATTAACCAACCTGCAAGTATTAACTTTCACATGCAGTTACACATTAACCAACCTACCTACCTACAAGTATTAACTTTAACATGCAGTTACACATAACCTACCTACCAGTATTAACTTTCACATACAGTTACACATTAACCTACCTACCAGTATTAACTTTCACATGCAGTTACACATTAACCAACCTACCTACCTATAAGTATTAACTTTCACATGCAGTTACACATTAACCTACCTACCAGTATTAACTTTCACATACAGTTACACATTAACCAACCTACCTACCTATAAGTATTAACTTTCACATGCAGTTACACATTAACCTACCTACCAGTATTAACTTTCACATAGTTACACATTAACCTACCTACCAGTATTAACTTTCACATGCAGTTACACATTAACCTACCTACAAGTATTAAATTTCACATGCAGTTACACATTAACCTACCTACCTACAAGTATTAACTTTCACATGCAGTTACACATTAACCTACCTACCTACAAGTATTAACTTTCACATACAGTTACACATTAACCTACCTACCTACCAGTATTAACTTTCACATACAGTTACACATTAACCTACCTACCAGTATTAACTTTCACATACAGTTACACATTAACCTACCTACCTACAAGTATTAACTTTCACATGCAGTTACACATTAACCTACCTACCTACCTACCAGTATTAACTTTCACATACAGTTACACATTAACCTACCTACCTACAAGTATTAACTTTCACATGCAGTTACACATTAACCTACCTACCTACCTACCTACCAGTATTAACTTTCACATACAGTTACACATTAACCTACCTACAAGTATTAACTTTCACATGCAGTTACACATAAACCAACCTACCAGTATTAACTTTCACATACAGTTACACATTAACCTACCTACCAGTATTAACTTTCACATACAGTTACACATTAACCTACCTACCTACAAGTATTAACTTTCACATGCAGTTACACATTAACCTACCTACCTACCTACCAGTATTAACTTTCACATACAGTTACACATTAACCTACCTACCTACAAGTATTAACTTTCACATGCAGTTACACATTAACCTACCTAGACCTACCAGTATTAACTTTCACATACAGTTACACATTAACCTACCTACAAGTATTAACTTTCACATGCAGTTACACATAAACCAACCTACCAGTATTAACTTTCACATACAGTTACACATTGACCTACCTATCAGTATTAACTTTCATAGTTACACATAAACCAACCTATCAGTATTAACTTTCATAGTTACACATAAACCAACCTATCAGTATTAACTTTCACATAAAGTTACTCATTAACTTTCACATGCAGTTACACATTAACTTTCACATACAGTTACTCATTATCGTTCGCATGCTGTTACTCGTCATTTCACATGCAGGTACTCATCATTTTTCACAGGCAGGTACTCGTAAACTTTCACATGAAGCTACTCGTAAACTTTCGCTTGCAATTACTCAACAACTTTCTCACGCAGTTACATATCGATTTTCACTGCAGTTACACATTAGCTTTCACATGCAGTTACACATCAACTTTCACAAGCAGTTACTCGTCGCCTTTCGCATGCCCGTTACTCATTAACTTCGCTTGCAAGTTACTCATTAACTTCAGTGCAGTTACTCATCATTTCACATGCAGCTACTCATAAACTTCGCTTACAAATTACTCATCAACTTTCAGATGCAGTTCCACATAAACTTTCTCTGCAGTTACACATAGACTTTCACATGCAGTTACCGGTTAACTTCGCTTGCAGTTACTCATTACCTTTCACATGCTTGCTACTCGTCTTTCACATGCAAGTACTCATATCTTTCACATGCAGCTACTCGTTACCTTTCGCATGCAGCTACTGGACATTTTCCGATGCAGTTACATATCGATTTTCACTGCAGTTACACATTAGCTTTCGCATGCAGTTACACATTAACTTTCACTGCAGTTACTCGTTGCCTTTCGCATGCAGCTACTCATTAACTTCGCTTGCAAGTTACTCATTAACTTCACGTACAGCTACTCACCATTTCACTGCAGTTACACGTTAACTTCGCTTGCAAGTTACTCATACTTTCACCTCAAGTTACTCGTACTTTCACCTGCAGTTACACATTAATTATCACACGCAGTTACACATATGACTTTCGCAAGCATTTACTCAATAACTTTCACCAGCAGTTACACATTAACTTCCACTTGCAGCTACTCATAAACTTCATCTGCAGATACTCATCACAGTAACATGCACTTTACTCGCCGACTTTCACCTGTAGTTACACATAGATTTTCACTGCAGTTACACATCAACTTCCACAGCAGTTACTAAATAACTTTCACATGCAGTTACACATTAACTTTCACATGCAGTTACTCATTAACTTTCACATGCAGTTACACATTAACTCTCACATGCAGTTACACATTAACTCTCACATGCAGTTACACATTAACTCACATGTAGATACACATTAACTTTCACATGCAGTTACACGGTAACACTTTACAATAAGTTTCGTTAGTTAACATTAGTTAACTACATTAGTTAATATGAACTAATAATGAATAGCACATATACAGCATTTGTTAATCTTTGTTAATGTTATTTTCAACATTTACTAATACTTGATTAAAATCTTGTTAACATTAGTTAATGCACCGTAAACTAACATGAACAAACAATGAACAGCTGTGTTTTCATGAACTAACATTAACAAAGATGAACAAATGTATTGCTCATGGTTAGTGCATGTTAGTAAATACATTAACTAATGAACCTTATTGTAAAGTGTTACCAGTTACACATTGTCGGTTAAAAACAAGAAAGTGGCTAGTAAAAACGTCGAGTGGCTGGTCGATTTAGAAATCCACAGTGGCCGCCGGTGGACAAAAGAGTTGATTTCCATCCCTGCTTGGTAAATGTCAAGGTGTCATAACAAAGACATCTCAAACAATGTCATATTTGCATTAAAACTTTCATAACTGAGCAAAAGACACTTAATGACAGTTGTCACAAACATGCATAAACCTTCCTTCATATTCATAACATACATCATGTTAGTCTTATGCATACCCCTTCAAGTAACGTGTTACCAAAGAATGAATCTCAGACAGTTCATAAGAGAAACGTGTGCAGGATTCCGTGTTGCAAGAATGCTGTCTTGACGAAGCCTAACTTGCTTCATAAATGTAATATATTTTTTAATATTTAATTTATCAGTCAGAGCAGGAATCAAGGCTACATTCGAATAAACAAAGCCAGCGGAGCGATTATCTCTGTCCATCTTGAGGAATGAAAACGGTTGAACCAAAGAACGTATATTGACAAGAAGTGAACGCTCCATTGCAACACAAGTATTTTGCAGTATTATCTTATATTAATGACCGTTAAAACAAAACTATGTAAACAAAAAAAAACACAGCCACTGTTCAAAGTGGCAATTAAAGTTATAGGATAACGGACACAGCGCATCAATGATCATCATGTTTGTAGCATGATCCAGGGGATTAAAACGTACAAAATATATTTCAGGCCTAATGGAGTTGGTAACTAATATAAGTAGTAAATGTGTAAAGTTGCATACAATGGAAATACCATAGACTGTAAAAAATATGGACAAAGCGTCTGTGACGTCACTCATAGACTTTCTGAAGAACAGGTTTGAGGCTGTTTATGGGGGGTATGGGCGGCACCATATTAGAAAATCTTGAGAAATACAAAATACAAATGTTTCAGAAAGGATACAGAGATGCGTCGTGTCAGATCATGGCCAAGACGTCCAATTCCACTCGGCGCAGCCCGTTATCAGCTGTCAATCAAAGTTAACCGCCCTTATTTTTCATACATTTTACATCCAAATACGATCTAAACTAACGAGTTAGAAAAAAATTCACTCACCTCACAGTTGTCAGGCACTCAGAACCTATCGAAAAATACAATAAAAGTCAAACTGTAAACATATGAATTGATGCTGTGAAAACGGACATTTTAATGTGAGGTCTATGGATATTCAACCCCCTTTTGGGACCGGCCTCTAGCGGATTTTCGATGGATTGCAGTTTTTCCCACTTCCGGGTAGGCTTCATTTTTCAGATTAGAATTTTGCCGCTTGGGAAAAATTAGAAGAAAAAACTACCTCAAAAAACTGTTATCTATGCTGTTGTCCAGTAACTCCAGTTGGAATTTTCACCCCAAAATGGCGGCCCCGCTCCTGAAGCGCCACCTAGTGGCTTTTACCAAAAAAGCATCAGAGTTTTGCTTCTTGTTCTTCTATACTCTTTGGTTGAACTCTGACCAATAAGAGGATCGTTTTATACATGTGGCTTGCATAAACAAATTTTGGTACGCTTTGAAATGTTGCCTTGTGAAAGCAAACCGAACGAGTAAAAAATTAAATCCGTGCTTCAGAACACAGAAAATGACCTACAGGTATGAAAATGCAGCCTTACACTGCAACCTATGGCATGAGTTGGGCTTTGCTTATCAGGTTTTCTGATAATCAAGTCATTTTGTGTGAAAAGACAATGGTCATGAAAACAGTAGACTTCCTTTTGGAAAAAAATACTTTTGGCATTTGGTTGGAGAGACAGTGCTCACAGAAGGCACATGCAAACTTTCTTTCTCAATTGGCTCATTTTGGCTTTCATGGGCTCTATAATAACATTTTCTACTAGGGCTGAACGATTTTGAAAAATAATCTAATTGCGATTTTTTTTAACCAATATTGCGATTGCGATTTAATATGCGATTTAAAAAAAAAGTTCTTTACCTTCTGTATTAGTCGACAAAGACAAGCAATAAATCATTGTACAGTAGAAATGGGAATCTTTAGATAGCTCATGATCCGATTTAATTAATTAATCTTAATAACTCTTAAAATATGTATTTAATTACTTGTGTAAAAACACATACTTTAAAAAATAAAAAACACTTAAACCAATTACATGTTAAGAATTTTAAAATAGGCTATATAAAATAATATAGCTTCAAAATATAAAAGCTAGTAAATAAAGAGAAACAAAAAAAGCATTACAAGCAATTAACAAAGAGTGCTCTCAGTATTTAAAAGTAGGCTGTCTGAATGTTTTTCATTCAAGAGCTGGAGTGATTTCCCCTCAGTTTAGATATGATAAGCTGCATTCACACTAATGCATATATCTCTTTTGAAATTGTAAATGTGGTTTGTCCTGTTGGTTTAAGATATAACTGACCGTGTTCACATTAATTTCGCGTCATAAAAGCATTTTGACATGCAAGTACATTTAACCAATGAGTCGCTTACGGCCGCGTGCACGAGCGCTCTTCACAAAGCACGCGTTAGTATTTTAAAATGAAATCAGCCTTCTCAGTGATTTTCATAGTTTTCATATATAAGCCAACTGCATTCCAAAAGACATAAATAATGCCTCTGTGAAGCATTTGTAAAGAAAATTCCCACGGGAGAGAACGCGCACTGCAAGTGTAACGTTATAACATCAAGCAAAGCGGCAAAACCTGTTCAATGAAGCCCGCGAATGTCCTTGTAATTCGGTTCAATCCCGAACTTTATGAAATAACGCTACTATGTTTCGGAAGGTTCGAGTGGTGTGTGTGTGTGAGTGAGGAAGAGAGAGAGCGAGAAAATAGAAGCAAGCAGAACGGTTCGTTTCTAAAGCACGCGCAGCGTCATCACGCATCTGTGTTTAAAAACTAAGCTCAGACTCGATTCTGAAATTCTCTGAATAGATCCAGGATTGTTGAGGAGAGAATAAATAACACAATATCACATACATTAAAAATAAACTGTTCTTTTCTGAACGCCAAACCGCGTAGCGTGGCAAGTTGATGCTTTTATCTTGCAGACTGCTTTTCTCTCGCGTGTCACGTGACCAGTGTAATCGCAGCTCTTGCGATTACAAAATCACGTTTCATCATATCGCGATTTTATCGCAAATGCAATTAATCGTTCAGCCCTATTTTCTACCTCATGAATTTCGCTGAATATGAAATGAATATCTTCATAAATAGATATTAAAGGCTTTAGCTGTGCTTTGCCACTGGAGTATAATAGAAACCCACATTTTGCTTAAGCCGAACAATAACTCCTGGCAAATAAACCGTCGAGGTATAAAACGGTTAACGGTAAAGCTGTAAACGTGCGTGGGAGAGAGCAGACCTTGCCTATATCAGAGCAACTCAAAATTTCGACCCAAAAAAAACGACAGTGGTACCCCTGTGGGTTTTTTTTGGTGCGAAAGAATAAGTTTCTCTGATCTTCTTTAAACTCTGGATTCTGATAGAGGGCCATGAGACTTAGACCTGAGTGCAAAAATGGAGGCTCTAGACCCTTCCAGAGCTGAGATATTGAGATCCCACTTAGCATTTATACCATTATAAATATCTCAATATGTCAGCACTGGAAGGGTCTAGAGCCTCCATTTTTGCACTCAGGTCTAAATCCCATGGCCCTCTATCAGAATCCAGAGTTTCAAGAAGATCAGAGAAACTCAAAATTTCGACTCCAAAAAAAAAAACGACAGTGGTACCCCTGTCGTTTTTTTTTCGGTGCGAAAAAATAAGTTTCTCCAATCTTCTTGAAACTCTGGATTCTGATAGAGGGCCATGGGATTTAGACCTGAGTGCAAAAATGGAGGTTCTAGACCCTTCCAGAGCTGAGATACTGAGATCCCACGTAGCATTTATGCCATTGGGTTCGTGGACGGTGGAATTATGGGACGGCGCTTGGTGCTACGGACTCAGGGGCCCTAGCTGAGTGCAGTAAAATAGTTTTTATCATGACAGGAACTTTAATTAAAATGTCCAAAAAAATGGATGGATGGAAGCATGGCCTGGGAGTGGTAACGGGACGTTTGGTAAATATAGTGGGTTATTGGACAAATAGTGGGTTCGAGGGGACCGGTCAGTGGGCGGGGGGCCGGTCGCCCTTACGAAGCGGTGGTCGGATGGAGACCTCCAATGATTCCACGCTCATTCACGGCATCATCAAGCTATGCCTTTGTTTAGAATAAGCGACTTCTAGTGGCGAAACTTGCATACTGTGCCTTTAATACAGAATCAAGAATTAACACCAACCTCTTTGTTCTTCAGTATGTTTCATTCTGCAGTGTTCTGGATCTCATGTTCTCACTGTCCTTCAATAAACTCTGTGTTTGTGTAAGCTCTTCCTGATGGTTTGATGCTCGTCTTCACTTGTAGCTGAGGGGAATATTCCAGCGTTTATTGGTGAACTGCAGTGGGAGGAGCTTCACTGAAGGAGGAGTTTCACTGGAGGAGGAGGAGCATCACTGAAGGAGGAGATCTGGCAAAAATCAATAAGAAAACACATAGTGAGTTTGTTTTTATACTAATTTACACATTTTAAATGTTTATGCCCACCTTTTCTATCTAGTAAAGTAACTTTTAAGTTAATTAATCTCAAAGGTCTGATTTCACAGACAGGGCTTGGATTAAGCCAGGAATAGGCCTTTGATCAATTAGGGCATTTAAGTAGCTTTTGGGCTAGGGGTGTAACGATACCCTCATGTTAGGATTCGATATATATCATAATAGTGAACTCCGAATATCGAATGATATTGCGATACTGCAAGACATATGGTAAAAGGTAAACAAAGAAATTACTGTTGATTAAAATGCTAAATTTGGTATTACATTGGGAGTGGAAATGAAAAGGTTTGGACTTGGTGCTGGGAAACCAATGCACAGGACCACAGACACCAGAATAAAAAGAATTCATGATTCTGAAGCTGAAAATACAGAATTATATTTAGATGAATATGCTTGCAATGTTATTGGTAACATAGTACATTTGGCATTATCAGAACTGACAAATATCCCCCTCATTGCTTTATTATACTCAACATAATACAGTAGTTTAATGTAGTACCACCGACACTAAAACTCTATAAACTTGAATTTTTTTGCATACAGTAATTTTCATTTTGGGTGAACTACACTCAAAACCGTTTGTTACTATCCGCGCAATGCCCTGAACACGCACTAAATGTAGACCATCTTGAATACCGCATTGGAGCGTATCCTATCATGCATTAGGTGCGGGAACTCACATGCCCCGAAATCACAAGATGATGAGGAAAACATTCCACTGCAAGTTAAATGAACTACATTTTACATGTAATTTGGTAGAAAAACACATTGTTAAAGTGTCATTATAATGTTGCAAAGATGAGTATGGTATGTGTATTTTGTACATTTGCAGCTGCTTTTTAAATCACTTAATTAAAAGCACCATATTTTTTAATTATGCCTTTTGTTACATTGGGACTACTAACCAGACATTGTTGATTTTAAAATGCAAAGAATTGAAAATTTAAATAAAGCTCTGTAAACACTTGCATTTTTGTGTCCCATTGGGTAATCAAAAGTTCTAGTCATCACACCTACTTGAACACTTGGGCTAAATGCAGGAAATACCTACATCGTGCAAGTACACAAGTGCAAAGAACGCAAGTGTGGTCCTTCAAAAAACAAAAACATTACTAATGTGCATCTTGAGACAAAACAATAGCACTGACATTTTAAAATGCACTGACATTTTGCTGCTAGAAACAGATTGTTACAGACTGTATACTGAAAGAATAAAAGTGGTCTAATGTTAAAATATTATTTCTCAAATGATACAGTAAAATTGCAGGAACATAAAGACTAATGAAACCCATCTTTATCAAACATTGTAATTCGCCGATATGAATAGTTAATTTTCTACAACTATGTTACCAGGGCCTGAAATTAACTTTTTCGGCCACCGGCCACTGTGGCAGGTGGATTTAAAAATTCACCTGCCACAGAGACTTTTTACCAGCCACTTTTTTTTTGCCTCATATTTTGCCTCAGCCAAAAAATGGTAAAAAAGAACAATATTGTGAAATTCCTGTTTTTTTTTTTTTTTCATGTTTATTTAAAGGTGAAAAAAATGGGAATTTCACAACATTGTTCTTTCACTTGTAAGAATACACATTTAAGTGCTGTCAAGTAATAATAATATCTCTAAGAACATACATTTTTTTTTAAATATTTTTATTCATTGATTTTGTCACTCACACAACATATACAGTATATAGTATAGGCTATATAGTATATACTCAACAGATAGACCTACCGCAGCTCGTATGTAAACAAATCACACGCGGCTGGGTTGATGGCTGATTTAGTCACGTAGACAGATCCTGACAGCTTTTAGTTACAGCGTTCAGGAACCGTTAACTATGAACTAAATTAATATTGTTATTACTGGTAAAGGTACCGGACATTTTCTCACTGGTTCCCAACTCCCAACATGCACAGTTGCACATGCACACACATCTGTGCAACTGTCATTGTACGTAGGCTACGTCAGCGTTACATTATCTCATCCCATCTCACCAACAGTTTAATACTCGCACACGTAGTCAGAAAAAGAGCCTCATCTTCTTTCTGATCGCATGAACGTTACGAAACAACAGTCGCTGTCATAAATCAGCCGCTCACGAACCTTGCCATTTCCGCCGATTGTTCACTTTGTATTAAAATGTCTTCTTTACTTTTCTTTTCCTCATCCTCATCTTTTTGTTGGCTGTTTTGTTTCAGCTGGCCTCTTTACCCCAGTAATGTGCCGCCACATTTTAGCTAAAGTCAAACGCAATAGCGGACATCGTTGAAATGTAAAAATCCTATGAATCACTCACAATTCTCATTGGCTACCTGCCAATGTGGCAGGTAGATTGACAGTGTTACCCGCCAATAGGAAAATTCACCCGCATTTGGCAGGTGGTCGGGTGTTAATTTCAGGCCCTGTATGTTACACATCTAGAAAGGAGCAGACGTCGTTTCTGGTGCAACACATTTTATATTGGGGCTTTGCATGCAATCCTGCAAGACAGATTTAACAGTACACGGTCAATCATCAGTGGAGCATCTCAATTTGGTGTGTTATCTGCTCGTCTCTGCATTAACTGCTATATTGTGCGCATTCTCACATTCAGTATGACATTTAATAATTGCTCATTATAACATTCCCTGTTGCTCACTAACCTAAATTAACATACAGTTTGCAAATCAAACATGTGAACATACAGTATATCTCGCCCCATATCAAAAATAACAAATAACCCTCGTTAAACTTAATTTGAAACTATACATTTCCCTTTGTCTGTTAAACACTTTCCAAAGTACATACATTCTCTTTCTCAGCATGACTTGTTTACTCTAAATAACACATTACACTTTAATGTTCTCTCATGTCACATTTCACGACTCTTTTATATCATTATTGAGCAAATCACTTCGTTTGAGTTTCACGTATACCGTGAAACCGTGATATTTTCTGAGACGATTATCATACCGTGAAAATCTCATACCGTTACAACCCTATTTCTAACAATGGAAAGATTAATGCAAATGGGTGGAGTTGCTAGGGCTGTAACATATACGATATAAAATCGAAATCGCGATACTCAGGTCCACGATACTGTATCGCGATGTGAGAAGGCAGAATCGCGATACACCCCTTCCACCTCCCAGTTATCTTTCCCATCCAGATCCAATGCTATCTTTGAATTACTATTTATATTATTTGAAGTTAACATTATAAAATATGTAGACCTACACCACAAAACTAGTTGAGGTTAAATTAGCCAAAACTGAAATCCATCAAAATAATACATTCTCAGAAAATGCATTAAATACCAATATATTGACACTTCTGTTTATATATCCATAGCCTACTCCCTTAATAAAATCCAGTACGTCCACACATTAGAAAAATACAAGTCTACACTTGCATTTTATATTTAATATGAAGGAAATACACACGCGTACACGGACGCGACACAAAACATCTTTAATATTTAGGTAGCAAAAATATAGCCTATATTTTTTATAATTCTGTAAATTACACTGTACAAACCAAAATAAATACTAGGCTGCCCACCGAATATATTTATATATATTTATATTTACCATATATAGGGCGCACCGGATTATAAAGCTCATAAGATACTGCAGTCAAACGTTTGACTGGGTTTGCGTTATGCATCCACTATGTGCTAAAGGCTAAAGAGAATGTAGCGAGTGCACGGCGCCGGAGGTGAGGCGTTTATTTAGTAAGTATGAGCGCGCTGAAGCGGGCACGTACATTCGCAGCCTGACCCATATGAGTATTCAATGTGCGAGGCTCGCTAACAGCAACAGTTGGCTGTTTTGAATGAGACGACGACGGTTACCGTGAACAACGGGGAGCGCTTTATGCGCGAGCAGCACTGGGTACAGTGGGTCTGTTAAGAGTGCGGGCATGTGATTTACACACATAAAAATACGTACTACTTTTTTTTTCTTCGTCATTTTCTTTGCTTTATTTGTGGTAGTCCAGTGTTCCTCTTTATGTTTGGCGGTTTCGCCGGGTCCCGCATGGAAGTTAGAGAAAATAGAGGAGTCAACGGTTATATGACGCCATAAACGGGCGACGAAACGGAAATAAAGAAACGTCCCGTGTCTTCGAATTAAACTATTTCTCCGTATTTGAAAGTTGGTGGAAACTGTCGGGATAATGTAAATACACATCTAATAGAAATATATAACATACAGTTATTTTTGCTATTTTTTAAGCAGAAAAAATACATTTTGTGGTTTTAAAATGATGGTACACGGCAACCTTTTCACGACTTCAAAGACAGACGCAGGTAATCGCACGCGCTCTGCTGATATATCTGGCTACACATCATCACCAAAATAAAACAGTCTTGTTATCATATTACATTATATACTTGTTTAACATGCAATACATGCATGAAGTTCAAAACAAGAAGGGTATAGCCTTATAAAAAATATATAGTTGGAGCACAGAAAACAACCCAAAAGTAGCAGCCTACACTGCCTAGTTTAGTTTAATAATTTGCATAGTTATTATTGTTTTTTTGGTGTTCAGATTCTATACGTTTCTCCAAATGTTATTTAATAAAAATACCTGTATTTTTTCCTCTCAAAATCTATTTTTCAGCCCAAGCCTCGCCCCCGTGATAGAATCGCGATACAAATCGAATCGTGGGTCAAAAATCGTGATACGAACCGAATCGTGGGTTTGGTGTATCGTTACAGCCCTAGGAGTTGCCCTTTAACTCTAATGTCCCCGCTGCGTGCAACTTGGGCAAAATGGCGGACACCCGCGAACTCCACGTGTGTTACTGAACTCGCGTCACTTAAACTATTATTTTACCCATCACTATCACACAACCTCTAC
Organism: Pimephales promelas; assembly: GCF_016745375.1. The sequence goes on from NW_024121104.1 coordinate 20,948, forward strand.
ATAACAGTACTGTCTTTCCATCTCCATTGCATAATACCAATTATCGTTTCACATACGAAGTTTCATTGCCGCGTTGTTTCTGATCACGCTCTATCCACGGGTGATAACAATTTCGTGCTCAAAACTTACGTTACTTAACATAAATCCTAAATACTCAAATACTAAACATAACTGTTCGTGGACCCATTTGACTTAAGTAATCTTACCTGTAAAAAAGATATAACAGTAGCAACACAGTCAATCATCAGTGCAGCATCTCTGCTAGTTGCACGCGGCCGCCATTTTGGATTTCTGATCCGTGGCGTGAGTGTGCGCGGTCGGACACTTCCGGTTTCGCTTTACGTCGCCGGTGTGGTGAAGAGACCGCATACTTCATAGTAGGGAAAAAGCAGTAGGCGAGCGAATAAGTATGCCCGAATCCTTAGTATCCATAAAAGAGTAGGCGAGAATTACCAGAGTGACGTACTAATTATCGCGAGATTCCGGTGTTGTGCCTAGGCATACGTATACTTATATATCCCTACTTTCGTACTATAGAGTAGGGGGGAAAAGTATTTGAAAGGAGTAGTATGTCCGAAATCTCAGTAACGTTACTCATAAAAGAGTAGGCGAGAAGTTCCCGAATGATCTCCTGCTTTCGCCCAGATTTTTGAGTGTTCATCGTATGGATACTCTTCTATCCCAGGAGGCCACGGGAGAGCATACGTCATTATCAACATCGCGGAGATCAGCGAAGCAGGGGTTTTCAAATGTGAGTAAACACGGTTCCTTGTGTTTAAATCGTATGTGTTAAACTACTATAGAGTAAACGTTTTAACTGTTGAAGGTCTAAAGGACTTAGACAGTATAGTATTGTGATTTTGCTGTAAACACATGTTTTATTATAGCTAGTTAGTTAAACAGGGGAGCTCCAGTAAGTAGGCTACACGTAACGTTAAGTTTCTAAAATGGATTTACATAACCATATAACGTTACATCTTAAACACGCTTATTTAAAATGTCTATTTACATCTGAAATGAAAATATTGTTTAAGTATTGCATATTGCACATTCCAAAATGAAAAATACATCTGAGTGATGTAACGTTATGTGTGCTATTATGAAGGATAATTCACTGACACTACTTAGACAAATGTGCTGTAAATAAGGTAAATAAACAAATCTTTAAAGTAACTAAATATGTTATATTTAATTTGTCCCTTATTAGTGTTGATATATTGAGGAACATTTAAGTTGGATTAAAAGTGAGTAACATATCAACCTCCGCATGTAAATTTCAGTGTTGAGCTCGTAATGTGAATCGTAGTTACAGGGACAGAAGAACCGGCTCATGATGCTGAATGCTGTCATCAAAAGGCTTTGAGTAAGTATACTACAGAAATGGATAACAAAATCTATTCAATCTAAATTGTATTTTATTTGAATTATTGTAATTCAAGTCGAGAAATTACAACACTTTTCTGATTCTTGATTTCTGTGCATTTGCTGCAGAGCTTTTGTGGTGGAGCAGGACCTGCAAGGAAGATGATGGCAGCATTTGTTTTAGGGATTTTACTCAAATATAAAGTAAGGTTATTTTTAAAAACATAAATCAAATGACATTGTGTGTTAAAATGACTGCTTTTGTATAAGTTTGTGCATTTTGTAGGATCTGAAATGTCTGCAGACTGGTGTGAGCACTGAGGATGAGGAGCCCAGAGCTGCATCCTGGAAGTGGTGCCATGGATGAGACGCTCCATCTGTCCACCTGCCCTTATGAGTTCCTCCATCTCTCCACCTGCCTTTACGAGACCCTCGATCTCTCCACCTGCCCTTATTGCCTCATATTGTGAAGCACAGCACAGCAACAAGCTCTGGGACGAAGGCACAGTCACCTCTGGTGAATTCATCAGAATAAAGCCGCAGAATGGGAACCGCTGTGTTGAGTCGGCAGTAGGTTATGGTGTTCAGCGCCTGTAAATACATGTTTGTAGTTTGAATAAAGCTTTGTTTCATGTGTTGTTGACTTTTATTGTTTATTGTGATGGTTACTTTTATTTGTTCTTTTACTCATTTATTCATTTTTATTATTGTTGTCAGTATATAAAATGTAATTATTTAATCAATGTATCCATTAATTAATTGATTGACTGACAATTGAGATGTTTCACTGCATTTGCATTTATGAATAGAAATGTATTCATGCATAACTGTCATATGACAAAACAAATTACATTTTGCTTGTTATATTAAATTATGTTTTTAGTATATAAAAAAGTTATATAATTAAGTATTGGTCAGCATTTAATATTACATATTATTTTGTATAAGTTTTGGGGTGGGCTAACAATGCAATTCATTCTGAGGTAATATTAATTTTTAAGGAGTGATACTTACATTTTTCGAGTATAAAATCAACAGTTTTCTCCAAAAGAGATCTTCGAGCAGCTGCCCGTCTCCTTTATGCAGACATTACAAACGCAGGGGAAAACTGTTCTAGGTTGTGCTGTCGAGTTACTGATGTTATGAAGTGTTAGTGCACCTGTTAATCATATAATTTAAACTTCTAAACGTATTACATACAAGATACCATAACAGTCAAGATGACAAAACAGAAAACACAAAGATCATTGGCTTGTGTACATCATAATATGACATCATAATATAATATTTATACACAGGAAAAAGGAACAATAACAAGGCTAAATATCTTTAAATAGTTCTTCATAATACATACAAAAAAATGTTGTTTTGTTGTTATAAGTCTGAGGGATGAAACGAGGTAAATTCATCAAGAAAAGGAGGAAAACTTAAATGAGAAACTTTTTGGGTATAAAATAAAGAAATTAACAACATATATTCAAGAGGTGACGATTTGGGGGTTTCTTAAAAAAAAATATCGTTATAAGAATAACACTGTGGGTCACATTAGTAGGGTTTAAAATATTACAACTTAAATCAACCTTAAAGGCAGCTGTTTCTTAAACAATACCACAACAGAATGAGCAAGTTTCATCAATGTCAAGATATTTATAGATAGAATTAAACGTGTCGTTGTTCGTTTCTTTTTGCTGTTGCGCTTGTGATATGATGACAACGCGTCGTAGTAGGTCACATGATAACGTTAACATGGCAGATGTTCTCATTCATACTCAACGAGATTTGGCTATTTAGCGCTCGTTGAGTAAGTAGTTATTATGAGTCATTCATGTATTTTAACTTATATGTTTCATAATACTAGTATATAACCAAATCTGTAGATTGTAAATTAAACATTTCTCGTTCTTATTGTTTTTTAGTTAGTTTACATAGTAGCATAGCATTTCCGCGGCAAACGTCAGAATGACTAGCCGAGTTAAGGCTGTTCCAGGCGGGCTAGATGTGCTGCTGATCCCTGGTTCTGACAACTCCGAAAACGTCAGAACAATGTTTTAAAAAGGCGCAGTCTTTATAAATAAACCACAGATTTGAGCTTTAAACAACTATATTCAACTATATCAAATTACACTGAAGGCGCAATCGCTCCGGTATTTCCTTTAAAGGCAGGGGGTTGACTGCTTTTTTTCTTTGCATGATTCTGTTTATGGGATGCAATATAACATATATTCGTGTTTTTTTAAGTCTTATTTTTTCATAAACTTCACCTTTATTGTAAATGGCCTAAATAAAGTTATGAAACTTCACTTTTCCCTCAGCCAAAACGATTTGGCATGAAACAAACTATATTAAAATAGTTTAGCATTGTTTGGTCTTATAAGATAAACAAAAACATGCACTGAAAAGTTGATGGTTGATTAGGCCTATTTGTCAAGATAGCATAAGTAATTGTTTTTCATAGATTAAAATAGCTTTTAAATTACACAAACTGGCAATATTAGATCGGTTTAAAACATCTCCCCTTAAAACGCTATTGGTCTCGACTATTTACAGGTTCTCAAAGCGATCCTGTTGACGTTCGAATATTTTCAAACAAATCGGAGCTCCCTCCTCCGCATCTCATCTCCTCCCCCTCCCTTCCGTGCTCCCTGAAATAATTGTGAACGTGCATAGTTCAAGCTAATTATATCCTTGTGTGGGTTTGGCGAACATAAGCGTCAATTTAGAAGAAAAAAAAAACAATTTAACGTTACCCACCTGTCCAGCAAAAACAGAGCAACCTGAATGTCGGACTGGAAGCCCTTCTGCCGCCGGAGTTCTCGCAATCATTCAAAAGCTTTGCTACTGATGTAAATTCGGAACTTCGCACGTTCTTTATCCGACTCCTTCTTCTTTTTAATTTGTTCCTCAGAACGACGTCTCTTTGGTCGTGTGTTGGTAATTTTTCAAACTTCCCTCTGATGCTTCGCTGCTCTCCTCACACACACACACCCCCCTTCATGTGCACGCGCACTAACCCCCCAGACCCACCCTCAAATACTTGCCAGTGATTGGCTGGAACACTGTTTGTTAGGTTTCGTGGTGCGGGTGGGACATGATTGTTTTTGTTGCCGTTTGTGGAGCCTGTGGTGTCTACAGAGACGGCGTTTTTTTACAGTGTGTTTAGGGGACAGGCAGCTAGCCGATAGTGAGGAGACGTTTGAAGTATGTGGACAAAAAATGTTTTGGCCCAGCATCGCTTAGAGAACCTTTAAATAAAGTTACAGGAATATGACTTGGCCTGAAAAAAAAAAAAAAATTCAGTCAGAAGAATTTTTTGTCAATTTAATCCCTGCATCCAAAAACATTCTCAAAAAAAAAAAATCATAAATAAATAAAAATGCATGATTAAATATCAAAATAAATAATTAATACTAGAATAACACTGGATTAATTAAGTCATTCTAAACTGTTTCTATGATCCACATATTTTACGTCAAACTAAAGCATATACCTTTTTGAAAAAGTAGCTATCTAACAAAGTATTTATATATGATATTTTACAATCAATATCCTCAAGACTAATTAGCCTTCCTTGAAATAAGCAGATTTGGTCTATTCATCAATGCAAATTTACTGCAACTGCTGAAATGCAAATTGAATAGGATGAACAAATATGTATTGTATACAATTTTATTACAGTTATATGAATTCATTAATTGTGTGTTTATTATATGAATGATTAATATAATTATGCATTTATATAAATAAGGCTGTTATTTGTGAGTGACACTAATACATTGGATTATTTTATTTATTACAGTTTTTCTATCACTTTTGTAAAGTGAAAAGTTAATATAAATTGTATTTTATTGTTTTGATTTAGAGCAGTAAATAACTGCTATTAAAAGATGACAGGGTATCACTGTTTATTGCTGATTTTAAAGCTTAGTGAACTTGAACTGATTTGGATATCTACAGTTCTACATAAATACACAACATAATAATGGCCCCTCTGTAATAATTGTGGCCCCTCTTGTGCCCCCCAGTTGAAAAAATCCTAGAATCGCCCCTGCGCGTGTGTGTCACATACATTAATAAATATGAATAAATAAAGAACATTTAAATAACTATTTCTATCCAGTTATTTCAGGTACGTGTTGAGTATATTTGCACTCATAGATATCTCTCCAATGGAGCGTGTTAACGCAAACGTGTAAGTTTCACGTTTGAGGGGGTTAAACCGTGACATCTACACATTTTCCAAAGTGGACTATTTAGGCTGCTTCATTAAAAATGTGACATTTAGACGTTTTTTTCAGCGTGGATCGAGGCAAATGAATCCTTTTCACCTTGAAAATAATATATATATATATATATATATATATATATATATATAGGCCTATATACTGTATATATTGCATTTTAAATAATAGAGCATTTCTCAGTGATCGTAAATAAAACAAAATTCCATTTTTCTCGGTTTAATGAAAACCTGACATCTACACATTTTCCAAAGTGGACTATTTAGACTGCTTCATTAAAAATGTGACATTTGGACGTTTTCTTTGGCGTGGATCCAGGCAAATGAATCCTTTTCACCTTGAAAATAATAAATTTTTTTTTTTTGTTGTTGTTTTTTTGCATTTTAAATAATAGACCATTTATCAGTGATCGTCATTAAAAGAAAATTCAATTTTTCTCGGTTTAATGAAAACCAATAGGTCGTTATGGCAGAGGCGAATAAACATATCTCTCATGGAGCGTGTTAACGCAAACGTGTAAGTTTCACGTTTGAGGGGGTTAAACCGTGACATCTCACATTTTCCAAATTGGACTATTTAGGCTGCTTCATTAAAAATGTGACATTTAGACGTTTTTTTTTCAGCGTGGATCGAGGCAAATGAATCCTGTTCACCTTGACAATAATAAATGTTTTTTGCATTTGAAGAGTTCTTTTCCAAAACGCTATAAATCCATTTCAATAGTTTTCGGGAAAACTACAGTTTTTACCTGGACCACCACATTTTGTGAATATTCAAATTATCCTGTTGAAATGTTTTATTGGTTCAGTCTGAAGATTTCGAACAATGATTATTAAATCAAACAACAATATTGTTAATGATAAATTAAAGTTAATTTTATTTTTTTTCAAAACGCTATAAATCCATCCATTTTTTGTATCATTTTTAGTAAAATCATTTTTATTAAAGTGTCAAACCTCAAATAGTACCAATTTCAACATATGCATGAAAAAAACTAATTTTTAAAAATGATCAATAATGATAACGATATTCAAAAAAGGGATGGGCACCCCTCCAGCACATGCACACACACATGTGGCTATAGCATGTGAGCAAAGCGGAGCGGCGTGACACTTAAATATAAAACAAACAAAAAAACATAGGCTACGTTTCACATTTGTGTTTAATAATATTACGTTACTTATTTTTATTATTTAGGCTAATCAATGTTGAGTAGGCTATGAAAAGGGAACCGCATGAGATGAGTGAGATAGGATCAAAATTCAAAAGCTGCCCAATATCGGAAAATATTTGGAGTGGGTCAGACATGATTTTGACCACTTATTAAGTTTTGTTTTGTAGAAAGCTTGTAAATTTCGTTTGATATAAATTTTATCTTCATTTTAAAAAATGTTTCATCAACAAATTGACTTAAAACATTAAGCAAATATCAGACAAATCAGGACACAGAGGCGCGCAGGTGAACCGGAGCGCGTCTCATTTATGAACCGAAACACTGCGATGCTTGCCTCACACAGACCTGAGAACTAGGCTACAAAAAGCTTTAAATGTCTACTTTTAAACAAAACAATTAAAAACGAAAATAAATTGGCAACTCTGCGTATAATTCAAAGTATGCGTTTCTCTCTATAGGCCTATGCGCGTTCACTGCGAAGATGGCGAGTAGCATCATCAACATTATCTTTGCTGCTGACACTGACAGAAAACACTAGTTTATTAATAAACAATTCAAACGTTTCATTGCATAATCATTACTTTTGCCGGTTCATGACAAAGACACTGACATGTTATGATGTATTGGTTTATGTCAAGGTGTCAAAACAAAGATATCTCAAACAATGTCATATTTGCATTAAAAATGTCATAATTGACCGAATGACACTTAACCCGTTTAATCCCACCAGTCATTGTGACCGCAGCTTTTTTCTTATTTCTGGAAGCTCTAAAAATGTTGTTATTGACTTTAGGCAAGAAATTCAACTTTTAAATGAAAATAGACTGTCTTGATTAAAATCAATTAATGTCATGTGACTAGTGTGAAGGGTCACATGACCAGATCAGTTCACTTCCTGCTTGCACATCTAGAAAAAGATTTCTTACTCAGACTACTAAAATAAGTAGTATATAAAACATCTTAATTTACAGATAGAACTATCAAATTTTGTACATATATTCTTTAAAGGGTCTATGATATATTTTGAGAATTATACTCCTGCATTTATATTTTGCTTGTAAGACTCAATTCAATTGAAAACACAGGTATTGGCAGATATTGGCGGGTATTGGCAATCCTACACTGAATATGCCACATCTGTGAGGAGGATGGATGATCTCGGTGAAGGAGAAGTGCTCACTAACACAGATTTAGACAGATTTGTGAACCATATTTGAGAGAAATAGGCCTTTTGTGTACATATAAATGGTCTAGATCTTTGATTTCAGCTCATGAAAAATGGGGGCAAAAGCAAAAGTGTTGCATTTATAATTTTGTTTAGTGCAGTTATCAGTATCCCAGAAACGTTCAATGTGTTGGACCTTCTTGACGTGCATGACCCCCTTCCCCCCACCCCTACCCCCACCCCAAATTGAAAGTGACTGTGATGGCTCAGATAGGGAGTCCCAGGGTGAAACGGCCCATTTGCCAGGTAGACTATTGAATGGCGATGCAGAAGTGAACTATCTGGAGGATTGTGCAGATGTTCATGAGAACCAAATGGTGTGCCCCACACATGACCACAAACAACCCTTTTTACAACATTCGGCCCATCTTCAATGCACTGAAAGAGTGCACACACATCCACCTGAAACTGGCCTAGGACAGGGCCCAAGTGTAGACATGGTCAAGCCCATAGGGGTCTAGCCGAACAAGCAGAAGTTCCTCCAGGGTGTAACTTTGTTCATGACAACCTATTCACCTCACTAAGCCTTCTTCACGAAATGACAAAACGAGATATTGGATGTCTTGTAATGAATTGTGTCAATAGGTCTAATTGAAGAATTTGAATGAATTCTGACTATGTAGTTTCCCACCGGTCACTTTTGTGACCGAGTATAAAACCTAATATTTCACTAACTTAACCAACATAAAATCATAAAAGGCATATTGTTTGAGTGTTAGGGAGGTCTAAGGAGTAAAATGCATGTACTCAAGTTGCAAGAAAAAATTTGGGATTAAATGGGTTAATGACAGTTGTCATAAACATGCATAAAACTTCCTTCATATTCATAACACGTGTCATGATTATGAAGGGGTCATGTTAGTCTTATGCACACCACTTCAAGTAAAGTGTTACCGTGTGTATATATATATATATATATATATATTATTATTATTATTATTATTATTATTTATTTATTTATTTTTCTCAGATGTCTTTGTAAAACTTTACATTTTCTTTACAATCTCATTATGGCAACATCATTATTCAAACTTTTTAATGCCTCATAGAACTTACATTTTATTGAACCAATAACATTCCACTAAATTAATCATCCACCCACAAAATGCAAATAACATTCAGCTTTGTTTCCATTATGCAGGACTGTATGTGATGCACTCAGCAAATATGTTCCACTCTAACTGTGATCTGTCCATAAAAGAATGTGGCTTGTTTCTTTTTAGTAGCAGCAGAATAAGGGAGTCTGTTCCGCTCACGCTGTTTGGAGGGAACCTGCAGAAGGTCCACCGTCCTCGAAGCCCGTCCACAACATTCATGACAAACAGAACGAGAAGAAGTGGTCACCGGAAGAACATTATTCAGGTGCTCCCTGAGGCTGTGAGCAAACTGAGAGCTGAGAGCAAAAACGGAAGAGTACGTGGACTCCCCGTCGTTTCTGGAGTGCGCCGTGGAACTGTGGGTCGATCTGTTAGTGGGGTAACTCTCACCTCCACTAGTAGATCTCTCAGCTCCTACTCTCTCCACAACACTTCCCAACCTGGCCTGGATCTTCCATCTCAAACTCTGGAAGGCACCTCGGAAGCGCTTGCTGAGGAGCGCATACAGCAACGGGTTGATATCTGAATTAAACAGCACCATGAAATAGGAGAAAGTGACAGCAGATGGGGGAACTACGCTCCTGGGCCGGGACAGTGCGGTTTCGGTTGCCTGCACCAGAGCGACGCCTATGTAAGGCATCCAGCACAAGAAAAAAGCGGCGATGACCAGAAATAACCTCCGAACTCCATGATGCTGATGTTGAGGGCTACTGCTATGGATTTGAGCCACAAAAGAGTGCAGACGTCCACCAGTTGGCTCGGAAAACATCTCAGATGGTGCATCTGGAGCAACTTCATAAGGAACATCCAACTGATCCGTCACAAACCTCCCACTCACATAGTAAATCAGCCTGGATGGTGTGTAGGTGTCCATGAATGAGTGTTGGAGATTCAAGACAGATGTGGCTCTGTTACGCTGAAGATGTTCTTCCAAACTGTGGATCATCCTAGCGTGGTATCGTGCCACACGGACAATTTTCACATAGCAGAACAGGATGACCATAGCCGGTAGAAGAAAAGATAAGGAGACCATCATGACCGTGTAGCTTGGACTGTTGGGCCAGTTCACGGCACAGTTGTACATGGGAGCAACGAAACTGATGTTGCTCCAGCCGAGGAGAGGAGGACAGCTGGTCAACATAGCTTGCAGCCAAATCCATATCACCACGGAACCGGTTCTCCATATCGTGCAGCGGGAACCGTACAGCAGGCAGTCCACGATGGAGAAGTAACGGTCCAGGGCAATAGCGGCGAGTGTTAAAACTGACGCGGTGCAGTAGACTGAGGATGTGTAGCCAACATACAGACATAGATCCTGGAAGATCAAGAGAGAGTTCAAAATGAACAGAAGCATCTGTTAATGCACTCAAAATTAGGGATGCTCGATATATATATATATATATATATATATATATATATGCCGATACCGATATGGCGGATATGTTCATTTTTAATGTTATCGGCCTGATAAGAAAATGCGAACGATATATTAAAGCCGATAAAAAAGGGATTATTTCCTTTAGTTGAGACACTTTAGATGTGGACTGTTCACCATGATGGTTTTGAATTGCTTGAGATATAATTAAAATCACTTCAAAAAAAGGAAAATACAGTAAAGTGCAGCATGTCTAGCACAAGTTTGTCATATAGGCTACATAAAATTAAAATGAGAACATTATATTTGTGTGCTTGGGATATAACTTTTAATGGTGAGACTTGTGTTTTTTTGTGATCAGGCTCTGAAAAACTATATAAAAAATTGGATTTAGATTTATCGGTCAAAATATCGGTTATCGGCTTTCAAATAAAGAAATATCGGTATTCGGCAAATTTTTCATATCAGTGCATCCTTACTCAAAATGTCATTTTGTAACTTTAAACAAATTAAAGGTGATGTATGTAATTTTATCAATGTTAAAATAAACACTGGGTTTATGCAAAACATTGCTAGGTTTGTTTCAGAATGTCAATCATCCTTGTAGAGTTGTCCAAAAGTCTTCGGACTTTGGAACCAAGCCTTTCAAACGCTCCCATGTGTATCTGTGCAAGTGCTTGATGAAAAGCGTCAATTTAAGTACTGACTTCGTACCATTATAGGTGCGGTTATCGGGGTGAAAAGGCATTAACTCTAAGACAATAGTGAAGTCCACACCACAACTATAACGATAGAGGAAGGCATTTAAAACTGCATTAAAACTCAGAGCATTTAAAACTGAGTTTTTTTGAACTTATTCTTTCATAATGTTGCAGGTTTAAGGCCTGATCATAAAAAAAATTAATTCAACCAATGACTTGAGTTTGGGGGCAGGACTAATGGCTTGGTCAGCGAATGGCAGTTGGGGAAACTCATTTGAAAACAGTCATTACTTTTGCAATTCCGTTTGGTCTCACTAGTGGTTCAGACATCTCACACACTTCACCTTTAAAGGTGCTATATGTAACTGTTCTTGCTATTATCTCTGAAGGCCAGTATTCCTATTTCTATGTGAAGTCTCTGGGTCGGATTTTCTGCGAAATCCATCGGAGCTTCCCGAGCCTCTCCTTTTATGTACAGTCTATGAGGTGGCACTGCAGCTAACGACATGGAGTCTGATAACACCCAAAAAAGACCTGCCTCTAGCACAACACAGACTCCAACCAGACTCCAAAACAAACTCCACAAAAATATAAAAAACAAAACAAAAATGTCTCTGCTGAAGCTCATCAGGCCAAACGTGGATTGGATCGGACGAAAACACGGATCAACATCAACAGAGCGCTTGAATTATGGAGAGACCTCTGCTATTTTTATTGTGAAATTTTTAGATATGCTGAAATAAATAATGGTAAACTGTAATGAAATAGCAATGTAAACTACAACATACATGAGACATGAAATGAATATAAAAGACTGTTCGAGCATGGAGCATTAGTTCAACGTCAAGCTGATAAAAGTAGCCTATTATTGTAGCGTTGCAGTGGGAGTTTACATGAGTTTCCAGCATGTTGTGTGATGCTTTCTTTGGTGTGTTTAAAAGTCTCAGTGTCGCCGTGTACCATTAGTTTACCAATTTTTACCACTCTTGTAAAAATTGTTTGCAATCTGAAACATCACCAATAGAGGCCTCTAAAAAATACATATAGCACCTTTAAGTTATAAATGTTGGATGTAAAGCAATGTACTAACATTGTAGTTGACCCATCCATTGTTCATAATGGAAACAGCCACAAACGGCATGACGCCTATTCCCACTAAGAAATCGCTAATGGCCAGATTAATGATCAGGATGGAGGTCACAGTGTGGAAGGTTTTTGTGGCTGCCACAATCACAATGACCAGAACGTTTCCTGACAAGGAGGAAAAAAAAACATTTTATATTAATTATGTACAAATTTTATTATAAAATAATAAAGAAATCATGTCAATCATGCCAAATTTTCATTTAATATTGTTATATGTTGTGCCAATGTGGTGTGACGTCACAAAGGCACAGATATCGGCAATGATTTTGCAGTTTAGTTTTAATAGTTTATTTGGAACAAGTGGTGTTTTCAGTTCGAAAACTTACAGTAAGTTTTGGATAATGTATTTTAATTATATTTTTCTTGACACACATATATATATATATATATATATATATATATATATATAGGTAACATTTTACATTAAGGTTTCATTAGTTAATATTAATTAGCAACATTAGTAAACATCAACTTGTAATGTCTACAGCATTTTAATCTTTGTTAATGTTAATTTCAACATTTACTAGTACATTATTAAAAATCAAAAGATGTATTTGTTAACATTAGTTCATGCACTGTGAACTATCATGAACAAACAATGAACAGCTGGATTTTTATTAACTAATCTTAATAAAGATGAACAAATACAGTAACAAATGTATTGATTATTGTTAGTTCATGTTAGTTAATACATTAACGAATGTTAACAAATGAAACCTTATTGTAAAGTGTTTCCAAAACGTGATTAAGAAAATATGTTTTTTAGTCCATCTTTTAAAATTGTGATATTATCATAATAATATCTGACAGGATGTGCCAAAAGCACATAATGCCACAAAACACTACACACTTCATCAAATTGATTGCTAATTCTTAATAATTTTGGTCATTTTCCACCAAAATAGTCATATATCCTGCCGGATGATGTCATTAGGGCTATGGATTTTTGTTAGCATTGTTTTCGATACCAGTCAAAACAATATTCACAAGAAAATGTCTTTACATGTTACAGCTAATACAACTTGACACAAATCATTTGATCTTAAACCATAATAATTCATCCGAAATATATAGTTAGACATCAAATGCAAAACTTTCTCAGGTCCACACAATATCTCTGACATTCACACACATTAATGAAGCGTAGTGTAAAGCTCACCCGTCACTGCGGCCAGACTCATCAGCACCATCACAGTCTCCAGCACCAGACGCGCTCGAGGCGACAGGATGGTTGAGTTCCTCAGTGCAGTTCGCATCTGAAACTCAGACTCATCTGCATCAAACCACTCACCAGCCGAGGACTCCATTTAAAAACACTCGGTCGGATTAAGTCTGATATCCCGAGCTCAGGTGTGTCACAAGCAACCTAGCCATTTAGCTTTAAAAAAAAATCATCAATCTTCCATAAGAATACAAAAAGCTAATTTACGAAAATTTTACAGTATTTGATCAAAACAATAACCTGCCAAAATTTAAAGCAGACAGTTCGCTTCTTACTCCTCTATGGCTCTTCATTTGCCCTGTGAGCACCTGACAGTGCAGTTTACTATCTCCAGGGTCCCTTCATCAGTTTATCCACAGCGATGACAACATGGAAAAATCAAACGCTTGACTTGTGAATTACACAGCTAGAGAAAAAAACAGACCGCTTGAATATGTGGCTCATTTAAACCGTCTATATTTACACAGATGCTTTGTTTCTCAAGGGATTACAACGGCTATGGATGTGATTAATTGAGACCTTTTGCATTGCATTTATCCATGCTACATGTGTGGGAACAAATATGATGTGTGTAAATGTGAAAATATCAACTTAGTCACTGAGAGAGAGAGAGAAAAAACTGTTTATTTAACTGTTTATTTAATCTAAATTCAAAGGTATATTAAAATACTTCTCTTAAAATGTTAGGTAAAACACAAAGTCATCAAACGACACTTGTCAATAATACAGAGTGAAAAATAAAAGAACTCAAAGGGAAGGAAAAGGAACGACAGATGGTATATGGATAGATGCCATATTTAAGCAGTTTTCTATATTTGTCATATTTGGGGAGTCTTGTCATGCAACTTTTCCTTAGAAAAATGGTGTTAAATGCAACGACTCCCAAATACTGACAGATGTTTTCTGCTAAAACACAGAAGACTTGCTCAGACTGCAGGGTTTTGTCCTAAATGCTGGCGTGTATATTCCCACACCAGCAGGGCGGCGCTCACGTGGACATTGAGGGAGCGGGTGACACCGTGCTGAGGAATCTCCACACACACGTCCACCAGCTGCAGCAGGTTTGCAGGAATGCCTTCCCTTTCATTACTGTTCGGAGACAAACAGACACTTTAGAGTCATGCACCAAGCAGATTTAAAAAAATCATATCCGATGGAATGCTAAGGTCCCTAATGTAATGTTCAAGTCAAGCTAATGAGTTTATAAAGCCATTTAAAATGGTAATTTTATGCCAATGAGCAGACCCACACGGAATCAGCACCCGCAAAACTCAACGGGCAGCTCAGATTATATCCATCCATCATTCACAGTTCTACATATCCCTCTCTACGTATTCTACATATTGTTCGTTTTAGTCGCATTTTCCCCTATTAAATCCAGTCACGCAGCAGATCTTTTGCCACTCAGTCAGGCTGAGGGGGGTTGTTCCGGCGGGAAAGTGACGTCAATGCATTCCCTCAATAACTAGCATGTTTATTTTGATTAATTTGACGAAACAAACTTTGTTTTCTCAGCAGTCTCCATTTAAAATATTTACCCTGTTTAATATCTCAAAGAAATGACTTGACAGGAGCATTTTTGGTTCCTGTGTTTCCATTTTGGAAGAAGCACATGAAAAAAAAAAATGGACAAAAACTGTGTATATGCCTCTTTGGGCAAGATCAGTATCTGTATTTAGATTAGTTTTTGCTACATCTTACTTTAAGAGAAAGGCTCTAAATGTATATATCTAGTGTATATCTACTGAAAGTTTGTCAACTTTAGCATATAGATATAACCTTAATTAATCTAAATAAATCTAAATGTCTTTAAATAGATTCTGTAAATATAGAAGTAGGCCTACACTAGCTCATATAGATGACCTTAATAGATGCTTAATCAAATCAAATAATATTTACATGGTCTTTAAATGCATTCTGTAAAATGTGAAAAACAAATTTAAGAAGTGTACAGGTGCTGATTGAACTTATAAACCAAGCTTTTAAATAATAAGTCTACTCAACTGCTCTGCATTAGTGAGATAATCAGACATAATAACAGTGATGTGCAGGAAACATCAGATGGCTTTACTGCCTCAAAGATAAGTGATGCAGCAAGACAAATCATGAAAACCTTGTTGATTCTTTCAAACACACACCCTATTTGTGATTAAGCTGCTAAATCACTGATCTCAGACTGAATTATGGTTGATGCTTGTTAAACTGTGCATAATAACCAAAATAAATAAATAAAGCTGTAAGATTACTGTTCTATGACAATAATGGTTGATGATTAAAATAAAATAAAAGACTGGGTGATGGCCGATGCATGTTGTATGTGTAAATGGCACATTAATGTTGGGTGGTTTTGCTGATGAGCACTCGGGCATGTCAGAACATGCCCTCTCTCTCTCCCTCTCTCTCTCTCTCTCTCTCTCTTAGCATTCAGAGGTGAGGAAATCTCACAGGGAGAGACACATCAATTAGCCTCATAATGTTAACTGCACCGTCAGCGCACACTGAAACGTTTCATTTTCACCTGGCTTCACAAAGACAATCGTGCTCTTCATAACAAGTAATTGAAAGAGATCACTTGTCCAAATGGCCTCAAAATGTTTTTTAACAAGCATGACAATCCAAAAAAAAAAATACATTTTAAAGGTGCACTGTAACTTTTGAACATCTAGCAGAACACCTTTGCATTACATAAAATATCAAAAACTTAAAATATGGTTGTCAAATATTCCTGTAGTTAATCAGCTAGGGCATTTGCTAATATGATTTTAAATTCAAAAGTGTGGCTGAGATGTACAAACACTTTTTGGGGCCATTGCATGTACAGTAGACAGAATTTGGGCGGTAAGTTGGAGGTGTTGGTTTACCCGAGTAAAAGGAGGCTTCTCTCAGGAAAAGTGTAATCTTGTAAACTCTGGCTGTTGGATGTTTGCTCTACGCCTATAACCCAATATCCCTCTCTCTTCTTCCGCTGCAGATAATCTGACAACTCTGCAGGCTTCACCTGAAAAATGAAGAGAGATAACTTGAGATTTCTGAACGGCTTCATTAAAGGGATACTCCACCGGGTTTTCATATTAAACTATGTTATTCCCTTAACTAAGACGAGCAATAATACCTTCACTCGTGAAAAGTCCTCTTACCGGCTCCCGCTTTGTCGCATGTCACGTTGGCTGCATTGACGGAAATAAGAGGGAGGGGGAGAGCGAGGAAGCGTGAGCCGGTAAGAGGACTTTTCACGAGTGAAGGTATTATTGCGCCAAGTTGAAGTGCTCTAAAGCACTTTTTTATGGTATTCCGCCATACAATATAGTCATCAATTTTAAACGCTTTAAAACACAACGTTTTATTTTGTGTCACCAGCCTAGGTCGAGTTACACTAATCGAGTAACTGTGTTTAAATAGGGAAAACGAGGAAGTGTTTTGTCACTTTTCTTTTTGGCCCATATTTAAATGCACTGGGCTAAGCTAAGTGCTAACATAGTTTTGCGGCAATACAGAGCGATAGAGTGCACGCACTGAGACGAGAGAGGTATGCATCAGCTCGTCTTAGTTAAGGGAATAACATAGTTTAATATGAAAACCCGGTGGAGTATCCCTTTAATCATGACAGATTCAATCAACAGAATACTCATATTCGACATTTCCCCTCACAAAACTGAGCTCCTGATGGTTTCGTGTAGTACGTATTTGGCTGATGTCATGCGCGTGATTATGAAGAATAACATCTCTAGGATTGTTTCAGCCCACACTTAAGGAAATATGAAAATATAACTACTTATTTAAAGCTTACAGTGTGTAATTTCTGCAGCCCTAGTAACATAAAATGGAAACAATTGTTTTGAAAAAGAAAGAAAAAGGCATTTTTGCATTAGTTTTGAGCAATTGATATATTTGTCAAAAAGGATGAAAAATAAACTGAACAGAATTGATAGCCAATACAAATAAAGAATCTTCATCTGGCCAGAAATAAATACACACCTCAAGCATTGGCAGCCACAACTCAGATGACACACTGAGTGCCTGGAACTGTTTATCATTACTGTGTCGCAAACTGTCCAGAACCAGAGCTTTGGCCCCAAAGATCTCACATGTCCTGCACAGACCTGGAACAGACACACAAACAAACATTTGCGTTTTAGTCCTCTGATAGTCTTAATAGTAACGCGTCTAGATAGACAGATATTTTTATATTTCAAATCAATCTCTTGACTTCTTATTCATCAAAGAATGCTGAAAAGAAGAAAAAAAAAACAGAAATTTCCAGAAATATATTAAGCAGCACAACTGTTTTCAACATCAAATCAGAATATTAGAATGGTTTCTGGAGGATCATGTGACACTGAAGACTTGAATAGTAATGCTGAAAATTCAGCTTTGCATCACGGAAATAAATTAGATTTTAAATATATAGATTTTACAGTATTTTTGATCAAATAAATTCAGCCTTGGTGAGCATAAGAGATTGCTTTCAAAAACATTTCACATAGATTGTATGATACAGACATTCATATTCAACTGTGGTTTCAGTCCTGTTGATCAGTCTTGTTGTGTGCAGCAGAACAGATCAATATTTAATGAAAACAATATGCCTATCAAACTAACAATAGTTGGCTTGTGCAGAATGTTTGAATGTGATGAATGAGCCTTTTATAATGAGCTTGTGTTAAAACAGATTTGTTGGTTGATTCAGAAGGGAAGATGTGAGTGTCTCTGGTAACAGATGCCTCTGTTAAAGTTGAAATGATGACATTCAGAAAAAAAACTAAGATCAAACAGAATGAAAACCGTGTGAGACACGGTGGCACGGTTTGCCATCTTAGAATTGATTTCCAGGGCCATTTTCACCTATCGACGATTTTTCTAAAAATAAGGCAGTTTATTTATATATATATATATATATATATATATATATATATATAAAAAAATATCTATATATATATATATATATATTACAAAAAAAAAAATATATATATATATATACATGTTACAAAAATAATATATATATATTTTTTTTTTTTTGTACAGACAGAAATAGATAGTGCATAGTCCAATCCATGACTACATGACACTGTTTAATATTCAATACTGTAAAGTTTTATTAAATATGCCTTCACTGGAATGCTGAATTGCAGAGCTCGTACAAACATCCACATTGCTATGATCAGATGCTTTCAAGGGTTTTACGTTTAGCCATCATAAACAATTTTATTGTCCCCTTCTCCAATATAATATTACTATCATTAGTTTTGTCTATTTGTCTTACCGCCCAGATTGGTGGGCTTGTCAATGAGTGATGCGACCACCAGGAGGTTGCTGGTGAGTTTGCCCAGGCGTGCTGCCCTCTGCTGGGCCATGAGCTCAGGCTCCTGCTCCTGGACGCTCAGCTTCCACGGGGTGATTTTCTTCTGAACTTCTGCCCAGCGCTCGTCCTGATCCAAAACACCTATTAGACATACAACATGTGTGCTTGTAATGTAATGATTTCACTCTTCTTCTAACAAATTAGCTGGTGCTGTAAACAAAATTACATTAGAGCTGACAAGGCCACATTCCTCACACTGATTGAAACAAGGGAAATAGCTGAAGATTCCTGTGGTTTTTTCATAAGTGTGGTGTGGTTCCTGCTCTCTGCTGCCCTCATGTGTTGATTACCTTTGTCCTGCTGGATCCAGTCACCAGGCTGGAGTTCACAGAGATCCCTCACACTGTTCTTCAATGGCAGGGCGGCGCACATCGGGAAGACAACAAAACTCTCAAATTTCCATGGTGGAATCCACTCATCGTCTGCCAACTCTGAGAGGCTGGGAAAGGTCTGGAATATTGTCTGGGGAAGCAGAGAATGTGATGCTCTTGGTTATGACAGCACAGAACAAATCAGATTATACACAGACAAGTGTGTGTGTGTGTGTGTGTGTGTGTGTGTGTGTGTGAGAGAGATCTCACCTCAACACTGTAATCCCTGATTGGGTGAAAAGCACTGAAGAAGAAATGCTCCTGGATTCTAGACCAATTTTTCATTGCATTTCTGTGAAAAAAAAAAAAAAAAGTTTTAAAAGTCTCTGGCATCTCCAGGTTTCTTCTGAGAATTTAAGAAAAACCAGAGTGCAAAATTTAGTGCAAAAATATGCAATTTGGTGCACTTGCTGATATTTATACGGCCAAAAGGCCAGATAAAAAAAATTCTGACAGACTTAATGTAAATTAATGAGATATGCATCACAGTATAGCAGACTACGTACATAAAATGGTTATAAATATCAGTTGTCACACAGATAATTAAATGCTCTTTTTTCTGATCAAAGATCTGTAGGAAAACATATGATGAATGACAAATATATGTTCATTAAAAGCTAAATTTTAAAAGCCTAAAGATCACATTTTAATATGATCTTTCTAAAAAAAAAACAACAAACAAAAAAAAACCAAATCAAACCTAAGTAGCTTTCTAATAAGTGTTCATCTTGAAATATTAAAGCTCTTACATTTACTAAACAAAAATCAGTAAAGATTTCCCAGCAAAAAAAAAAAAAAAATGTACCACAAACTGAAGGGGGACATTTTTACAGTTATATTAAAAGGCCTTTTACTTTCTAAAAAAAAAAGCATAAACTATCAATTAGACACCAGAAGGCATTAGAACAGGTTTTTCAGCAAAGTTTTGATCATGTTGTTAATTTAAAGGGCATTATAAATTCCCAAATCAAATATGATGCAGTGATAACAGAGTTAATTAGTGAATCTTTCCTCACCCTGTGTTCTGCATGGCTTCAGCCTGCTGTAAACAGGCCTGGACTACCGTGGTCAGCCCACCCAGGCTTTCCTCCATGAGGACATGGGCGTCCTCCAGCTCCCACACCCTCTTAAGGGCGAGCAGGGCATAGAGACGAACGCTGAAGTTATGACTGAAACACCACTGCAGGCTCACCTCCACAGCTCTACGCCATTGCACCTCCTGAGAGAAAGCAGGAATGAATGTTGATTTCTTCCTGTTCGCAGAGGAAGACATTAGATTCAAATGATAAACACTTAACCTTTTCTTGCAGTTTCGGGAAGAGGACGTTCAGGTGCACGAGGACAGAGAGAAAAGTGCAAATGCTTGTTTTTGTCTTCTCATGCTCCTGTAAATCAAACGATTTACAAGTAAATAGACATATCGACGTACAGTAACTCAAGTGTGTAATTCAAGCCTGGTTTTGTCGCGTAAGTGTCTCACCTGTTTGTAGATTAAGGTTTGTGTGTTGATAAGTTCAGACTCACCAGACTGAAACAGTTCCACAGGTTCTGGATGTGAGACGGGTTCAGATGGAGGATCAGGATCAGGTTCCATTCGATCAGGTACTTGACGGATGCTTGGTTACTGCAGAACCCGGCCTCACACACGTGACTCAACACACACTCCGACACAAACTCCTGTGACAGATAAAGTACACTATTAAAGTGATAGTCTTATCTGCTAAAAAAAAATTAATTATTGATAAAATTTATTTTTTTATATATATATTTTCTTAATTAAATAAAATGTATTTTTTGGATAAAATGTATTTTTTTAAAATATGTTCTTAATTATTATTTCTTACTTATTTCTTATTATGTATGTATGTATATATATATATATATATATATATATATGCATGCATGTATGTATATATATATATATATATGCATGCATGTATGTATATATATATATATATATATATATGAAAAAATAATTGTCAATTTAATTGTAAATGTATTTACAAAGTCAGATTTTCTTAGTTTATCTGCTATTGGCATGTGTGAGGGAAACTTTATTTTGGCTGCATCTCATGTTTGTTGTAAAAAAAATATATTATTTTTAAAGAAACAAAAAGAAAAAGTGATAATGTAATTTTTTTAAAACATTTTCTTAATTAAATAAAATGTATTTTTGGATAAAATGTATTTTTTTAAAAATATGTTCTTATTTATTATTTCTTACTTATTTCTTATATGTATATATATATATATATATATATATATATATGAAAAAATAATTGTCAATTTAATTGTAAATGTATTTACAAAGTCAGATTTTCTTAGTTTATCTGCTATTGGCATGTGTGGGGGAAACTTTATTTTGGCTGCATCTCATGTTTGTTGTAAAAAAAATATATTATTTTTAAAGAAACAAAAAGAAAAAGAAAGCAAGTTGGTTTCAGCAGTGTTGGTTGGCAAGTATTTTTTTCAATAGGGATTTTTTTAAAAGTTAAAGTATTTTAAACCATGAATCAAGCCAATCAGCCACAAGGTGAATCATAACAACATAAAATTTGATTTGAAGCAAAAAAAAAAAAAAAAAAAAATGTAAAATCGGAGGTATAGGAAGACCTTTAGTGAAGGAGGTATAAGAACCTTTAGTGAAGGTAATAACTAAAATCACATTTGAAACAAGCAGCATAATCAAATAAAAAATGATGGAGAAATATAAAACTACTCATTTCCAAATGTTGATTAGAAATATTTTAAGTTCATTGCAAAATATGCATACATATACAAATATTTACGCATTTTGAGAGTGTAGCAAGATCGTCTCCATTATGTTATTCGCAGTGCTTCAAGTGAGTGGGCGGAGCTAAAGAGCTCTTTTGGTGAGTTCTGCTCTTTTTGACTCTGATTGGTGGAATTTTCTGCACAGCATCATGGGTAAGGTAGTTTTTCCACCACAAATTGTGCAGTTAAATAATTATTTAAAACAAATTGACAGAAGCAAATAGCATTGTTTAACAACCTCGTAGCTCACAGTAGGCCTGTTTTGAAGGGTTTTTAAGTTATCGTTAAAAATCTATTTCCCTATGGAGACTGTTGCACACAAAAAAACATTCTTACATAGTTGTCATTATATAATATTTAATTAATTATTTTTTGTCCTTCCTGTGCCCGTCTTTTAATGTAGGCGTGTTATACATACGCGAATGTTATGACCTCTTTGTGGGGGTGTTATCAAATCACCTTCATTCAAAAGCATAATATAAAAGTGAAATTGTGATCTGACAATATCTGAATTTGTATCGGCCAAAATCCTAGAAAGTGTATTAATATGCATGTGTGTGTAGAGCTCTAACCGGTCTTAGTTTATGCAGTAGCAGCAGCAGCGTCTGCCACACGCGGTTCTTCACTCTGTGCTGGATGGAGTTGCTATAGTAACGTACTTTGGATTTCGAAATCTCAGCATCCTGAGGGAAGGAAAAGAGAAACAAGAGGGAACTTTAATCATAAACACATGAAATAACCATGAGAAGAGGGGCATTCAAAATAGAATCAAACACACACTGTTTTCAGGAAGAGCTTTCTTTAAGAATTGAACACACAATTTCCAGTCAGAGCTGTAGTTAAGAATTGAGCACAAACCTTCCTCAGTAGTCGCAGCACGAGCTCTTCCATCAAACGCTGGTGGAGACGATTAGATGGATTCAAGCGGCAGAGAAAAGCCAAAGCACACACTCGAGGAAACTGATCGTCTCTGTTATCACTGGAAATGAGATTCAGAATAATACATGTAAATCAGCATCAAAGTATTTGACATGCTATGAGGAAAACTACAATGACTATATTTAACTCTAGCTTTGTACCACATAGTCTATTTGTAAAAGTCAATGTTGTCAACCTCTAAAAGTGTGCATACCACAACAACATTTCTTCACAATTATGGAATGCTTTAATGAAACCTTACTCATTAGTGTGTCAAAACCTCTATCTAACACATTACAAACAGCTAGTGTTGTGGTTTACCTGCTGACAGCTGTGTTTGCTGCACAACTATCACCCAATTGCTCAACATAGCTTTGAACCTCCTGAACAAGCCTGAAAGCAAGAGAAAAAATGATAATAATAATATGTAATAAATGATAATATATATATATACACTATATATATATGTTTTCTATGAACATATGCATAAGTGCTGTCAAATCGATTAATCAATTAATAGAAAATGTTACACAAAAAGATATGTATATTACAAAAAAAAACAAATACTAACAAAAAACAATAAGTGTGTTATATATATATATATATATATATATATATATAGTTGTTGTTAGTATTTTTTATATATTTATATTATATTTATTTATTTATATAACAATGTTACTATTTGAATATCTTAATGTTGTTTAAATTGACCTTTGGTCTCTTCTGAACACTGGGCCATACACACAGGCCTCAGTCAGGATGTCGAGGTGTAAGAGAGCCGTACTGAACACAGCGTCTGACTGGACACCCTCTGCTGGAAGCCACGTCTCACAACAATGTTGGATCAGAACATTAAACACCCCTGATCGGACCTGAGCCAACTCCATAAGCTCACTCAAAATCTGTCAAAACCAGAAAGCTGTTATTATATACACTAGCTATATATATTTTTGATCACAGATACCTTAACATATGTGAGAAGGCGAAGTGCTTGTAGATCTCTCCCTGACCTGTTGTATGCAGGCCGTGATGCTGGGGTTCTGTTCCTCTGTGAGCTGCAGAAGCCCATGGTCAAAAGCTAAGCGCACGAATCCCAGCAGTGTGGACCAGAAGTCATGAGGGTTTGTGCTCAGAGCCTGAACCACTTTCCATGATGCACATATGACCTCAACGCACAGAGATTCTTCACACTGCACCACCTGCTGGAGAAAACACACCCATGAAATAAACACGCATCACTAACTCTGAACCTACCCCTAAACCTAACCTTAAAGGGATAGGTCACCCAAAAATGAAAATTCTGTCATGATTTTCTCACACTCCATTTGTTCCAAACCTGTGTGAATTTCTTTTTTAACACAGAAGAAAATATTTTGATGACTGTGAATAACCAAGCAGTTGAGGGGCCCCCCAATGACTTCTATAGTATGGAGAAAATTTTTTATTTAATTCAAGAATACAGTCTATGTCCTTCTCTTTTGCTGCCCACCTGTGGCAAGACTGATGCCATGAAGTCCAGCACCGGCAAAACGAGATGGCCAGGCAATAATGCCAGAGCATCCACCGCAGCCCTCAGGACCTCAGGAACTTCAGGAGCTTCAGGAGCCCGGACGGTCCCAGTACACTTCTGCAGGAAACTCAGACATGTCCACTGATCGCCAATAAACTGGGCCACAATTCGCCCCCAGTCCTTCAGCAAGAGGCCGTCTTCTGGATGGCTGGAGTAAACACACATTCATAAATGAATAAGTGATAATGCTCCTCAGAAAAAAAATACTTGGATAATAGTTTCATCTTGTCAGGAGCCAACAGTCACAACAAGTCAAACCACGACCGTCGTGCTGAGTGATCTGAACTGTATGAACGGCGTTCGGGGATCGACTTATCGAGACTATTTTCTAAGATGGCTCCTGTCTGTATACATGAAGTGAACTGTCTTCATAAAAAATCTTCTTATTAAACGGTCTGTGCACTTACAAAGTTCTCAATGCTTCGTTTTGCATGTAGGGACCCTCATTATGTTACTGTGTTAGTGTGGGGCTATTTTGAGCCTTGTTAGTGGTATAAACAAGCGATTTCCCCTAGTGCTAGCATTATACGCTAAACAGCTTTTAGAGATAAAACTCTTTACATTGGATTATCAGGAAAACAAATCTCAGAGAATGATTGACTTAGGTACCGATGTTTTATTAGACCAAAGGTTCATTTTGCGCCGGAGTTCTCCTTTAACTAACAAATGGAGCCTTATTGCAAAGGTCTACTGAAATAGTTTTAGAGCTTGTACAGACCCAAGTGTCACAGTTGTGGGCTTCAGTAATGTCTGGTTGAGATGCTGGGATGATGATGATGATGATGATGAAGGGTAGAAATAATCAGTCAGCGAGTGAAGTGATCTCATGGCCTCAGACTGGGACTTCAGGACACCTTGATCAGCCATGTCACACAGCAGCGCAAGTGTGCCCATACTGACCGCTCTCTGAACCTGCCCTGGCACAGAGGGATTCTGGGAAAACACAGATTAGATCTAATTGCATCAGAAAATGCCATCCACTTACAAAATGTTTTAGTAGGCATCTAATTTGCTAACTAGGAGCTAACTTCAAAAAACATCCAAAATACAGAAGAAAACTTTCAGTGCTTTGAACAAAAAATAAATAAATAAACAAGATTGTTGTGATGCTCTGCTTTATGGTTCTTTTCAAATCAAATGTTTCTGTAATGACAGCCTAACTTCATATTAGACTTAAAATTGAAGGTAAACACAACATACAGTCACACAACAGCAATTCTGGGGACAAAATAAAAACCTGTAGAATTTTAGGGTTGATAAGATTTCTAATGTTTTTGAAAGAAGTCTCCTAAGCTCACCAAGACAAGTACAGTAAAAACAGTAATATTGTGACAGCTGATTTGGTGTACAAGAAACATTTATTTTTATTATCAATGTTGTAAACTCCACCTGTTCAGAAGGTTCATTGAGGATCCTCAAGCAGTGAGTGGTGAGTTTTGGGATGTAGTTCTGCTGCAGATTTAAGCCATACCACGAAACAGTGGAATAAGTGAGAACCAGCTCCCTTAATACTGAGAGATAAAGTTCAGACCTCTCCACATCACATAACTAGAGAGAGAAGACAGATACAACAGTGTAAAAAAAAATCCCCTGAAAATCCAGCTAAACGTAATGGTAGTTTATTTCACATGGTTTTTAGGTAGTTCAAATTGATGGTCATCAGCTGATCTAAATGGTTGATGGAACAGGTTTTGACAAGGTTGATTACCGCTGATTACTGCTGGTCCACCACCTTGGATCATAGGGCTGGGTATCGATTCAGATATTCAAATTCGATTCGTTTTCGATTCGCAAGCTCTCAATTTGATTTCGATTCCTGATTCAATTCTCGATTTGACTATAATGATGAATATAATATAATATATGTAATCCAAATCCTATTAAGAGCCGCAAACTTGTATAAAAAGCTCTTTTTTTTAGATACACTATACACTAAAATACAGGACTTTGATGCAAGATGCAAAATTGACGCTGAAAAATGGAAAAGTCAGAACAATCTAACGCCTTCAAATCAAATAGGATCAGGTTATTTTATGTTTTAGATAGATAAATTAGATAGATAGATAGGCCTAGATTAGATAGATAGATAGATAGATAGATAGATAGATAGATAGATAGATAGATAGATAGATAGATAGATAGATAGATAGATAGATAGATAGATAGGCCTAGATTAGATAGATAGATAGATAGATAGATAGATAGATAGATAGATAGATAGATAGATAGATAGATAGATAGATAGATAGATAGATAGATAGATAGATAGATAGTCATTTTTAGACTATTTTTTAGACACATAGAAACTTGATTTCAATCTTTGAATTAAATTGAACAAGTAGCACAAATAAATACAACAGAATAAAGACAAAAATAAAGAGATAATAAAGAAATAAAAAGAAAAGTTTCTTGGGTAGATCAGGAATACTACAGAAAATGAATAAAGAAATCCAATGTAAAATCACACTGGATAGTCTTTTAGTCTGGTTTAGCTGAATTAAATACATAGGCTATTAATTCTGATTGCTTACAATTAATGCTATATTATGTTGTTTTAACAACAAAATTAATGATAGAACTATTGCACAGATCCATTACGCTTTCATTATACTGAACCTGTCTGTCACACGTTTTTTCATGCTTATTTAAGACATAACCAACTGTCTTTTACAAGATTACTCGCCAAGACCAGAATTTTGACATAATTTTGAGTGTTTTTAACTGTTAAAGTGATATTATCTATGAAAAAGAACTTTTATTACTGGCGAGCTGTTTGCGAGGTGGATTTAGGCTTTACTGTATGTGCACGCAGTCAAAGACATCTCTGACAGTGCGCGAGCACGGGATAGTTTAAATGTGCTTGAATGTTTAAACTGGTAAAACTTAAACAGACATGACGTTAGTTACAATGCAATGCTGGTGAATATTCCGTCCCGACTCCCAAACGTAGAGTGTGTATTGACGCCTGCTGCCTCGTGCAGAGAGAGCAGACGCAGCACCACGGGCCCTGAATATGGAAAAAATCCTAATCGTGGCCGTTGTGAATCGACCACATTTAAAAAAAACGATTCATCGAAAAATCTTTTTTTTTTTTTTTTTTTTTGCCCAGCCCTATTGGATCAGCAATAAACCAGTTTTGACAACCCAGGCTTAGTTTTTCCCAGTAGGATTCTGTGTGAAAACACTGACCTCCTTCAGTTCCCCACTCAACCTCCTCAGCAGAAACTCCTGCACTGAATCCACCACCGACAGCATGTGCGTCTTCAAAGCGACAGCCACAACATCTTCTACAAACATCCAAACAAATCAGCTTCAAGACTTCCATTCAGCATGTCTGTCTTTTCTCAAACACAACACACACCGTTCTCCTGCTCTGTATCGGAGCGTCTGCGATGCAGCTGCAGCAAGCGCAACATTAACTGCAGGCTCTTGTCCGTCTTGTGAAGCACCAGATAGACATTAGTGCTAAGTCTCCGTAAGACATCCAGTAGAGGCTGGAGAAGCAGTTCTAGACCAGGTTCCTCATCCCTGGTCTTCTGCAGGTCTGCTGTAAGCAGAACGGCCCGCGCCACCAGCTCGGCCTCAGCTGGATCAGGTAGACTTCCTTTTTGATCTGCCAGAAGAGAAAAAACTATACAGTCAAACTAAAAATTATTCAGACACCAGGTATATGTTTACTGGTGGGTGCAGGACACTATAGTTCATTTATATAAGTGAGGATAGCAAAATAAAGTCAACTGCCGTATTATACACATTCATACAGTGGACAATACGTTCAATTTATAAAACTTTGGGATCAAAAATGCTTCAGACACTTTGACCTGAGCATGTTTTGTGTAAGTGTTTCTGTTTAATTGCTAACGCAACGTTTTTACACCACAGACTGAACAAAATTAAGCATTGCTTGATAATTGGTAAAGCTAAATTGGTATTATCTGATTGTGTACTTAAATTTAACAGCTGACAGCTGACCCTTCGCTAAGCCCCGCCCTCCCTAGTTACTGTTGCTACGCCTGTCAAGCTTTCGCGACTGGCCCATCTATTATAGTGTGGATGCACCCCGTATCAGACATTCCCAATGAGATAATTAGTAATTTTCGGCGAACAAGTGAAATATCTGAGAGAGCAAGACAAAAGGGACTACAGTATGCATTCGAGGGATATATTCACGACATTATATGCAACCGATTAGAGAACAATTTCTTAAAAATTGAAGTTAAAGCCTATAGTCCCAGCGCAAGCAGCAGCGCCTCATACGCTGACCGTTCAAATAGGAAACACAAATTGAGGAACAGCTATGTTCATACACAGCAGGGTATGTGAAAATAATCTCAATAATTATAAATCAAACAGCTTATCAATAAATCATGTGGAATAACACTAATACCGGGAGAGCTGCGATCGGATTGGGTTAAGTTACTTAACAAAATGCTGAAATATATTTTAAAGTATGTCAGTGAGCCTTTGTCTTGTCTCTTTAATCGTCTTATTTTACGTTATCATTATGACCAAAGAACCGTCAATATTTCCAAGCAATAGGTGTTTTTGTTAAGCATGTCGACATTTACCAGTAGTTGTGAATGAGTCTCGCACATAGACGCTAGATCACGCCAATCATTTCTCCCCTTGGCTTTTAGATTTTCTGGAAGGAAAACAATTCCTCTCCCCCGTCCAAACTTTTAGTATACCGGTATCAGATTTGCACAATCCATACGCACAATGCTTCAGCATGTTTCCCTCGTTCGAAAGCTTGCCAGACCTCCCGCGCATAGTTACGGTTGCTACAACATGATTGGCCAGTGGCGGTTTTCGGGCGTGGCTTAGCGAAGGGTCAATTCATTTGTGAGAGAGTCTAACAGAAGGATGGCCATAACCAGTGAAATATCAACTGATTTGATAGTTCTTGTCATATTTTATTACCATTTTCTAAACTATAGCGAATAAACTGTGACAATGTGAGAAATGTTGAAGGTGTCTGAAAAAAGTTGGTTTGACTGTATATACAGCATAAAAGTTTAAAGGTATAGCTAAATGTAACGTATTTTATTAGGTTTATTTAAGGATTGTTCACTGAATTGTTTTAAAAAGTTGTCATTTCAGGGCAGGGCATTGACAGGAATGTTGTTACAGAATTGATTAAGGATGTCGATGTAGAAATGTCTAATTTGGCCAAAATGTTGTGCTGTCTGTCACCTGAGTTGGCTGGAACTGCGAGAAAGGTGTTCAGTCGCTGCTGGACGTAGCTGAATATAGAAGCAACTTTACTGCGAAGTTCAGAAGAGCCTAAATCCCCGTCAGTCAGAAGAAAACGGCCTTCATTAGTCTGGAGCCAATTACACAGCTGTGACGGGAGCAAAGTTTGAACTTTAGTACGTTGTGAATATTAGCTAAGATAAATACTTTGCATTTTGTGCATGACTAAATTATGGTTTCGTTAATATATACTTTGAGTTTACCTCCTTCCAAAGTGCTGTACCCCGACATAGAGACTCATCAGCTCGAAAATGTGCAAGGAAACCAAATATCTCATCTAGAGACACAGCGGACTGCCAAAACAAGAAAATCCTTCACATATATGTTCTGTTTGATCATTAAATGAACTATTAAATTACTTTAACTTTGCTAAGAAATGACATCAATGAGGTTGTGTGGGGTATTAGAACAAAGTGATTAAAACAAGACTATTACTATTACTAACCCTATAAAGCCTATAGTATTATTTTTAAAAAGTGAATTTCTAAACCCACTAAACTGTCAAGATAATCAAAACTTTACTTTTTAGCAATTAAAAGGCCTTTTAGAACAATTATATAACGTCCACATTAAGGGCGTGACTCGTGGTACATATGCTTTGCTGTGAAATGATTTTTTTTTAAAGTAAACAATAACTTTAAGATAACTTTATGTTGTTAGTAATATTTCAAGATGAGCATTTACAGGACTGAAGCAAATGATTATCCATGAATGCATTAGTTATATACGTCACATGTTAATATGCGAGTATTAAACATGGTTCAACAGGCTTTTAAGAAATGAGTATCTCTTAATCATCATTATATTGCATTGCATTACATGTTTTGCCCCTACAATGAAAATTAAAGAGCCTTGATCATAAAACTAAGCATTTAAATGTAATCTTACTAAGACATTTAAATTAATGCTAACAGAATTTCATCTTAAATTTTGGACATATAAATAACAACATCTTTACCAAATTGCATTTGCAATTACACTCGAGGCCCACAGAGAAGGAAATTAATAGTTGAATAAAGTCGTTATTTTTGTTTGTTTGTTTTTGTGCACAAAAAGTATTCTCGTCGCTTGATAAAGTTATACTTGAGCCACTGTAGTCACTTGGACTATTTTAACAATGTCTTTAATAACTTTTCAGGGAACAAGTTTCAATCCCTTAAAGGGATACTCCACTTTTTTTGAAAATAGGCTCATTTTACAACTCCCCCAGAGTTAAACAGATGAGTTTCACCGTTTTCGAATCCATTCAGACGATTTTCTGATATTTATAAGAATATCAGTAACCAGACAGTTTCTGGTCTCATTGACTTCCATAGTATATATATTTTTTTCCTACTATAGAAGTCAATGGGACCAGAAACTGTCTGGTTACTGATATTCTTCTAAATATCAGAAAATCGGCTGAATGGATTCGAAAACGGTGAAACTCAACTGTATAACTCTGGGGGAGTGGTAAAATGAGCCTATTTTCAAAAAAAGTGGAGTATCCCTTTAAGAAGCCTATGGAGGAGTGATCCAGCTCTCAGATTTCATCCAAAATATCTTACGGGATTGGAACAAAATGTGGGTGAGTAAAAAAGGGTGAAAGAGGGTGAAAAGAATTTTCACTTTTGGGTGAACTATCCCTTTAAGAATCTGAAGGAAAAAAGCAACTGTACAGTACCACATCTGTCAGGCATAGAGCGGCATGGAGCAGAAAACACTGTGAAGCTCCTCTCAAAAGAACCTGGTGAGTGATCATAGTACAGCGCATAACTTCTCTGGAAAAAAAAACACACACGACAATAGAATGAGCAGGTCAAGTGAATTACAAACACATTTTTTTTTACAGTCTATGGTGTCTATTCAAAAGACTCACAAGTATGTATTGTACGATCATCAGAGTTTTGGGTGAATAGACTTTTAATGGAGAACCAGAACTCTCTCACATTCATTAAAAACATCTTTATTTGTGTTTCGAAGGTGAACAAAAGTCTTACGGGTTTGGAATGACATTAGGATTAAGAGTCAATGATGTCTACATTTTGATTTTTGGGAGAACTATTCCTTTAACTCTCTCTATATTTCTCCAATTGCAGGATTTCATGATTCCAGCAGCTAGTAGTTTGTACCTGAATGCGTTGAGTCCATCAGATCCCAGTAAAGGACAGGGGGGCAGACAGGACAGGGCCTGGGACAGAAAGAGCAGCGGGACTGCGCACCATTGCCGTGAACCCAACCGCTGAATGATCTGCAGCAACACTGAACCTGAACACAATGACAATTATTTCTGGATGTGGAACTAGACGATTCAGACCAGCTCTAAATATCCTGAACTATTTGTGATGGATTTAATTAACAGCCTAAAACAATAAAATCCAAATCATAGACTGGCCCTCTTTACCTCTGTTCTCTTCTGGCAAACTGCTGAAGAAATTCACCATAAAGATTTGGAGCTTCACTCCCAGCTCTGGACAATCTTTGATGTTCTGCTGTGGTGCCCTGTGGAAGCAAACAGCTTAAAAAACATTCAAAGATAGAGACCACACTAATTGAATTATGTAATAAAACTTCACCAGTTTAATTAACACCAGGGAACAATTACCTGTGATAGAGAGCGCTCTCTGCAAGAACATCCATGAGAGGGCCGATTACAAACTGATAACCAGAAAAACATTCATCATCAGTAATTGCTTTCACTATTTTATTTACATAATGTGACATGTATCATATTTGATTTGTTTGATTGAGTTTCTAAGGCCAAATATAAAATAAAATAATATGTAAACTTTTAAGATTTTTTTTAAATTGTCTAAAGATACGCTATACTGTTCTATTTCAAAAAACTGATTTTTCGTCTCTCTTTTTGATGAACTCTGAGAGCTTTCTGTCCCTCTATTGACAGCTACACAACTACCACTTTGACGCTTCAAAAAGTTCGTGAAGAGATCATAAACTACCGTAATCCATGTGAATTGAGCAGTTTAGTGCAAATTTCATGAGACTTGATCGCTTTATATGATGAACAGATTGAATTTAGACGTTTATTCACATCTAAACATCATAGCATCTCATACATCATCAGCTGAGGTAAATGGAAGCTCAAACTTGTTCATTTGACATGCGAGAACCAATGAGATCATTCTCGTGTTACGCATCACGTTTGAGCTCCAGCAAGAACCAATGAGGTTCATTCTTGTGTTACGCATCCTGTTTGAGCTCCCGCAAGAACCAATGAGGTTCATTCTCGTGTTACGCATCACGTTTGAGCTCCCGCAAGAACCAATGAGGTTTGTTCTCGCGCATCAAGCATGTACAGTTGAGCTTATGTTTATGTTCGCTAATCAATGACTGTTTAAAAGTGAATAAAATCTAAAATAAAACTTTATCATTTAAAGAGAACATTTTAACTAAACCACTCAATTTAAATGGATTAGTTTTACGATCTCTTTATGAACTTTTTGAAGCGTCAAATTGGTAGTTGCATAGCTGTCAATGGAGAGAACAGAAAGCTCACAGTTTTGGAACGACATGAAAGCGAGTAATTATTTTTTGGTTAACTATGCCTTTAAGGTTCAAGGATGGATGGATACCTGTGAGAATGCCAAAGCAAATGCAGAATGATGCAGTGCTTTCAGCTCTAACAGGTGATTGACTCCTTCTTTCATAACCGCCTTGTTCTCACTGTGAAACATGCGCTGATACACACACAGCAGCCAGGACGGAGAAAACAGCCCACCTGATTACATAATACGGAGAGAGCCGGGGAACAGATTTGAGACCAATCAGAGAGCAAAACTGATATTGTGCTGCCACATAAGAAACATGACAAACCTTGAATATCTGTTGCCGTCGTCTCAACAAGCACGTCAATCCTTTTGAGAACAGGTCGAATCACGTGAATCTTAAACAAAAATGATAAACAAACACATAGATATTAGCGAACATAAAATGCAGTTAAAAATATTTTATTTCTATAATCTGACAAATATTCAGATTGTTGGACGATCAATTTGAATTTGAAAAATAATTCTTAAACTTTCTTAAAATCAGAATTGACAAATCTTTTGTCAAGTTTTTTTTAATGAAATATTTCAGGATTTATTATAAATGATTTATCCATGCACATGATTCATTTGTTGTTGTTGTTTTTTATTATTAGTAGTAGTACTAGTAGTAGTAATGTGCCTTCTAATGACATCACAGCAATAGCAAACCACAAACATTCAATCCCGATGGACAAAATTAAGTTCCACCCTACATGTTTTTATTGTTGGAGACGCTGTTTCATGCGTATAAATAGTAGTATGACAAGTATGATAGTTTAGGCTAGTTGGGTTTTAAGATTCTAAAACTCGAAATAAAGCATTCTCACCTGGTTCTCCTCTAGAGTCTCTAACACTAGAGCAAAATCTTCCCAGAATTCTCTCAGTAAATGCTGTTGTTCTGGCATCCATCTGAACAGGATTTCATCTGCAGAGATCCATGACATTTGTGGACAATGTTAGAAGTCCTGAACAATTTTAGAAGTCATGACATGTTGCACTGACAGATAATGAAGATCATCCTACCTGTGTGGGGTTCCACGCTGGTAAACACATCTTCTTTCTTGATCTCTGCCAGTGCCACACACCTGGTGAGCAGGTAAAGCGCCCGTTTGCGGGTCACACTGTCCTTGTGAGTCAACCCGGCCTGAATTGCCCTAAAAAACCTTTGAGATCTTCTAGGGTCTGGCCGGTTCTGAGAGGTTTCCCAAGAGTAGAGGTGGTCAGAGAGAGCAGTGAGACACAACAGAACCCGAGCTGACACTGATTCGGTCTGGTCTCTCTGATGCCAGGACAGTAAATCCTCCCATATCTGATGTAGGACCTCTGATTCAGCCTCTTTATGGCAGGACTTGAGTATGGTGAACCAGATCCGTACTATGATTTTTGAAACTATGGAGTCAGAGAGATCTTTGACACAGCAAAGGGTGCAGGATAGAGTCCTGAAGATGATGTCTCTATCATATGAGATGCTAGATAACAGCACTGCTGTG
Source organism: Pimephales promelas (assembly GCF_016745375.1). The sequence continues at coordinate 55,754 of NW_024121104.1, forward strand.
ACTTCTATGGCAACATCTACGTCTAACCTGCCGGTTTCGTTGTTGGCATCATCTCTCGTCATCAGCACTTGCAGAAGACCATGACTTACCTGCTCAGATACATCGTCAGTCTGACAGGTACTGACACAGACTGCAAAGAGTCCACAGACAGAGCTGAGAAGATCCTTACCTCCATCATCTGCACTGGAGATCATTTTCAGTAGCGACATGCATTGATCCCATATAACTGACTGCACCTTACAAATAAAGCGCTCCTCTTGTGATTTATTGGAAAGCTCCTTGATCAAAATAGTTAAAGCTTCAATCTCCTCTATTTCGGGGCGTGATGAGCTTGGCCAGCACAAATTATTGATCAAATCCTCGGGATCGGGATAGTGGGACAATAGGGTGTTTATCAAAAAATTAGACATCTCCCTTACAAGTTAAAAAACACCCGTCAAAAAATAAGTAAAACCCGGTTCGATGTTTTGCCTTCTTCACACGTGTGAACCGGTGTGTCTACTTCCTGAAATATTACGTCAACCATCTGCGCATGCGCCATGTGAGCAGAGTTGCTGCCAGCAGGGGGCGCGTGGTGGCTAATAACCGCATGGCTTACGGAAGGTCTGACAAAATTTTGTAAAAGTTGAATAAAAAAAATAAAAAAATAAAAAACAAACAAACAAACAAACAAACAAACAAAAAAGGTCTGACAAAACATCCTTTTTTAGTTATTTCTTATTTGCATATTTACAATTTACCTGATATTTACATTGGTGGATTTTATAGCCCACTAAACGTAAAGTTTTTTGTTTTAATAAAATTCTGTTTATTTTTATTTTATGTGAAAGGATGACCAGGCTCTTTATTTTTTTTAGACTTTAACATTTACATATTAAGAGCAGAGCAGCCTAATTTCTACAATAGGGCCATTCTTTGAACATGCTTTGTTGGTTAATTGGATATGTTTCTTGGACAACCTCAGTGTTGGCCTCCCCTATGTTTTAGAATTGACTTTATTAAAATTTAAAATGTTAAAATTTTATTGATCAATTCACTTTTAAAACTCTTCATAGCTTCTCACCTTTCTGGCCTTTTAGTCCCACACACCACATACCTTGAAATCCTCGGGCAGAGGTGTGCTGTCTGTTCCAGAGTCTCGACTAAAAACTAAAGAGGACAAAGCCTTTGCAGTCAGGGCCCTATAATGCTCTGGAAAAGCCTGCCCGAGGAAATCAGGTTGGCTGAGTCGAAAAAATACTTTTATAGAAGAGCCTTTCTTGATTTTGTCTGACTTAATTTTATCCCATTTTATTTTATTCTATTTTATATTTATCTTAAACGTGTCTCTTGCGTGTTTTCTTGCTTTTATCATGTAAAGTTTTTGTGTTTTATTGTGTTGTTTTTTTACACTTGTTTATCCCATTTGTGCCCAAATTTTTCTGAATGGTTTCATGCATATAGTCGTGTTAATAATGTCCTATGTGAACATGTTCTGCATTTATTTCCTCAAGTTTTTTTTTTCTTCTTCTTCTTGAAAATCGTATTTGAATGTGCGGCAACTATAGTTGCCGGTGGGCAAATATGTTGTATGCACCTAATCAATGTTAAATATGAATAGGAGGAGAACATTTGGCATCTATCTCAAAATAACTGCTTTCAACAGATCAATCTTTATTCATAAACAAATTTATTGTGTATAAAAGTCGAAGAATGTTTGATGCGAACCCAAAAATCTATAGTCTTATAATCTATAGCTTATAATGTCTTGAATATAAAAACACAACAAACAACAAATCCATTTGTCTTAAACCTTGTGCGCTGTTTGGGATCTTTTTGACCCACATTTCTAACTTTCATTTATGGGGATAACATGGATAATTTGACATGGTTTAGTGTAAGATTTTTGCCAATCTTTTGGAAAATGCCGTTTTAAAAGTAACAAATTATCACTTTAACCAGTAGATGGCTGCAGAGCTCCACTATTTGCGATTTGCTATTTGACTAAATGAAAGACATATTTTCACAAGTTTTTCCAGTTGTATTCATATCTAGATATTATGAAATCATAATTATAACAATAAAAGCAACTTTTTGTCGAAGTTTAGGCATTTTTTGTACTGGAAAAAAAATCTGTTTTTCAATAATGTTATAGAATCAAATGACAATGGACAAATGGACAAAATTCATCCTCAAAATCAGAAAGAACACAGAAATTTGGTGGCACAATTTTTGAATTATATGAAAAACAGATGTTTGAAATAAATTATAAACTCTAAAGACTCCAACTTTTCTCTTTGTAACATCCTGATCAGGTTTGATTCTAATCATAATGTAACATTATTGAAAAACTGATTTTTTTCAGTACAAAAACTGCTAAACTTTGACAAAAAGTAACTCATATTGTTATAATTATGATTTCATAATATGTAGATATGCATATATCAAAAATGTAATTTGTTACAAAATGTAACAAATTACATTTGTACAAAATTTGTACAAAATTTGTTACAAAATTACATTTTGTTGGGTTGGGTTGCAACCCGGTCTCATTGGAAATACGTACCTCTGCACACTTTGGCGCTGCAAAAAAGTGTGCAGAGGTACGTATTTCCAATGAGACCGGGTTGTTTTGTTGCCTGGGGTCTCTGAGACCACAAACAGCCTGACTGTAAACCTCAAATGAACAGCGCACAAGGGTTAAAGTGGTACAGTGCAGAACAAAGTGCAGCCATAACAGGGCACTAAGTGTATCAAAAAGTTAAATGAAAATAAATAAATACAAATAAATAGAATGAAGTAAAAAATTATATATATATATATATAACAAAAAACAAATGACAAAATGGCAAAAAACTAATAACAGTGCATACAAGTGCATTTTTTATTAAAGTTATCAAACAAGTCCAATAACCTTAGTATACCCCATTTCCCCATGATTTATGTACTTACAAGGCATTTGCCCACCGGCAACTATAGTTGCCGCTTGCACTTTTGAGTATACAAAAAATTATAGATCTACTGTAAGATTTGTTTTGTTTAGAGGATTCTAGAGACCTTCATGATTATCTATATATATATATATATATATATATATATATATATTAGGGCTGTGCAAAAATTAATTGTGATTAATCGCATCCAAAATAAAAGTCTGTGTTTACATAATATATTTGTGTGTGCTGTATATAATTATTTTGTATATATAAATACACACACATGCATCTATATATTTAAGAAAATGTGTTATTCATATATGAAATATTTATATTTATATAATATAGATTATGTATTTATAAATATATACAGAATTTAAGCGCAAATAATTCTTAAATACATGCATGCATAGGTATTTATATATACAAAATACTTATATACAGCACACACAAACATATTATGTAAACAATAAACAATATTATGTAAGACTTTTATTTTGGATGCGATTAATCACAATTAACTTTTACACAGCCCTAATATATATATATATATATGTCAACAAAAAAATACTTATTAGTAATATGAAAATTATCTTTCTTTGGGAGGGTTTGCCTTCACCATGCTTCCTGGAAGTAGGGGTAGGAAGTTGACAGCCTCATGTGACAGGAAGGAAATGAATACCTTTTTTTTTTTTCTTGAAATCCTGTATTTGGTTGTTTCCTTGCATGACATTGACATGGATAAAAATACTTACACAAGGAAAATGACTATACACTGCGGCAACTATAGTTGCCGGTGGGCTTAAATGGGTTAAGTACTTTGTGACTTGTTTTTTTGAAATCTAATGTGTTGATTTTACCTTGAAAAGACGTGCAACTAGTTAACTAGTAAAGTAAAAAACCTTTGAACACAACAGATGTGGCTCAGTACAGAGCGTTGGGCTTTAATCAAGAAGACCTGAGTTCAATTCCCATACTTGCGTTAATTTGTTGTGATTATATCAAACAAAAGTGGCCTAAACAATATTTCTTCAACCCGGTATCGTGACAAGACGTGAAATAATCACTTTGGTGCACTTTTGAAAACGCGTAGATGTCACGGTTTAAACCCCCTCAAACGTGAAACTTACACTTAAAACTTACCATCACGACCTATTGGTTTTCATTAAACCGAGAAAAATGGAATTTTGTTTTATTGACGATCACTGAGAAATGGTCTAATATTTAAAATGCAAAAAAACATTTATTATTTTCACGGTGAACAGCTAATTTGCCTCGATCAACGCTGAAAAAAAAGTCTAAATGTCACAGTTTTAATAAAGCAGCCTAAATAGTCCACTTTGGAAAATGTGTAGATGTCATGGTTTAACCCCCTCAAACGTGAAACGTAGCCTACACGTTTGCGTTAAGAGATATCTGGATGTTTATTTGCCTCTGCCATAACGACCTGGTTTTCTTTAAACCGAGAAAATGGAATTTTGTTTTATTTACGATCACTGAGAAATGTTCTATTATTTAAAATGCAATATATATATATATATATATATATATTTTTTTTTTTTTCAAGGTGAAAAGGATTCATTTGCCTGGATCCACCCCGAAGAAAACGTCTAAATGTCACGTTTTTAATGAAGCAGCCTAATGAGTAAAATGTCTATTTTTCCGGCGTCCCCCAGCTCCTTGTTTAAGCAAAAGGTACGCTAAAACAACGTATTACATCGACGTTAAACCGTGTTAACCGTGTTAACCATAACCTGTTAAATACTCAACCTAGTTCCATTGCTTAGCAACGGGAAGAAACTCCTGTAACTTCAGTGCCCAACCCGCATCACGACAAGACGTGAAATAATCACGTTGGTCCACTTTGGAAAACGTGTAGATGTCACGGTTTAGTTTAAACTCAGAACCATAAATAGGGCTATACTGCCCTCTTGTGTCAAATTATATTTCTATATTTATTTTCCCACCAAATAAAACCAAACCCGCAATAAAAGCCCATCCAATACACCCTTTAACTCCTATCTTATTTCAGGTTAGGAAATCATATCGCTAGCATCAACGTTTCTGTCAAACTTTAGCTATTGTAACCGATGTCACTTTTCATCTCGCGAGCTTATGCTGCTTTTAATCGGCGTTTTTTTTTTAATAAAACATACACTGAAAATGGAGAATTAACATCGCAGTCATGTGATTTAGTCAGCTTGATTAACATTATTATAATATATTACTATTTAACACAGATGTTATTTGCTAATTACATAAACTATAAGCTCAATTCATTAGTATAAATATAGATTTAGTATATAAATATATATTTAGTATAACATTTTTAAGTATACAGTATATTTGTAGCGTACCGTACCGGTACTAAAATGTGACGTGAAACACTGTAGATCACTGATTGGTCAGACAGAATCGTCACTACCAGCATCACTACTAGCGTCATTGGATTTGCGACACGAGACACGAGACACTTTTTTAGCAGTATTTTGTTTTGCTGCCATCAGCCTCATTTTAAACACATTTTTCCGTCTAGCAGTTAAAAACAACCACATACCGAGAATCAGGAACACCATCCCCTCGATAGTCTCCATTGTTGCTGTGTTGTGGGTTTGAAAATGTGGCGCTTTTAAGATGATTTCATGGCAGTAGAGGCGCGCGCAAATAACGATCAGTCCCACACACTTTGAAGGGGTACTACTGCAGTGGAAAAGCAACAGAGCTAAGCGAACCGAACCGGTCCGTACCGACTCAAAATGTACCACGCAGTGGAAACGCGAAGCGAGCCGAACTGTTCCGCGCAGAGTCGAGCCGTACTGAGCCGAACCGTACCGTACTATGCAGTGGAAAAGCGCCATGTGCAAATGAAATGTACTAGAGTCTGGTTGAACCAGGCTAATTCCAGAGCCTATAGGGCCCGACTTCAAAAGCTTTGTCCTCTTTAGTTTTTAGTCGAGACTCTGGCACACCTCTGTCTGGGGATCTCGCCTATGTGGTGTGTAAGGTCAGAAATATAACAAGGTGAGAGGCTATGAAGAGCTTTAAAAGTGATCAATACAATTTTAAAGTCAATTCTAAAACATACTGGGAGGCAGTGTAATGAAGCTAAAACAGGGGTAATGTGGTCGTATTTAATAAACACCATAACTTCCACTCTACTGTCATCTCTCAGTGTAAAGTGACCCCACACAGCTGAAAAACCTTGGTGTTTCATTGTTAAAAAGGCAAAAAGTAAAATGAATCAAGCAAGATTAAAGATTCATCTGACAGTACTCAGGTTTCACACTTTTTTCTGCATAGATATTAATCAATGTACTGGGAGTTAACAAAATTAGAAGTTAATCAGGCTTTAAACGCTAAAATTTTGGCAGAAGGAGGAATTCTTGCTGGACAGCCAATGGGAAGGTTTAAAATATGCCCGCTACCACCCCCTTATTAGCATTTTGTGTTAACTAGTTAACTAGTCAGCATTTTTGCTTTCGCTAGTACTACTAGTAGATATTTTGAGCATCACTAGTTAACTAGTAAAGTAAAAAAAAAAAACAGTTCAACTAGTTAACTAGTGGGCATTTGGGCTTTCACTAGTTAACTAGTAAGGTTTAAAAGTTTTTACTAGTTAACTAGGAAGGTCTAAAAAAGCGTCAACTAGTTAACTAGTAGACATTTTAGCTCGTGCTTGTTAACTAGTATGACAATCTGCCTTACTAGTTAACTAGTAAGTTCCAACACGTGTCGGCTAGTTATCTAGTGGACATTCTGGGCTTCACTAGTTAACTAGTGAGAGTCAAAATGCTCACTAGTTAACTAGAGCAGAAAATTGCCATCCACTAGTTAACAGAATTTATGTTTGACTAGTTAACATGTTAAAGGTTTTGCTGCTCACTAGTTAACTAGTACGCCTTTGTGCTTTACCAGTTCAATCCAGATGGCCACTAGTTCGTCATAAAAACTAACTTGAGACTTTTGGTTAACTACTAGTTCGCAATTTTGTTGAGCTAGTTTGAATAAAAGTCTTACTAATAAGATGAAATAAATGCGTACTAGTAGGAGATTGAATAAATGATGTATACTTCCAGATTACAATCATTCTATACACATTCATAATACATTTTTAGCGGTCATTAAGTAGGCTACTCATTCAGAATAAGTACCTACTGAAGAGAGTATGCTATTTCAGACGCAGCCATACTATGCCATTCTGAACATACTGATTTCAGTTCTTGAGTTGTATAGCAGATTCTGCCATACTAGGTCAACTGTGTATCATACAGCCAGATTCTGAAGTGTGCATAGGCCTACAATGGACACTATCTCATGAGGCCACAGGAGAGGATTTGTGAATGGGAGTGAAGCGATGCAACTGACGCTGGTAGGTCACATGATGACAACATGGTGGATGTAGTACATGCAGATTACATTCATACTACACATATTCACCATACAGAACATAATTTATTAGTGGTCACAAAGTACTCAAGAGAGTATGCGATTTCGAACACAGCCGAACTAATTCGGACTGATTCAAAATGGATCATCAATAAGCTCTTAAAGGCATGGTTCACCCAAAATTAAAATTCTGTTTTCATTTTGATTTCAAACCTCCAACTGATATTCTTCTTTTGAACATAAGATATTTTTAAGAATGTTGGTAACCAGACCATTGTATTAAGAAAAAAAACATTCAGAAAGTCCCAATGAGATGAGGGTGAGATGGCTAAAGGATTACAGAACAGCGTGAATCAATTGCACAAACAGCCATATGTCAAGATAGTGTCTGAAGATCTAGTATGACCTAGCAGTTAGACAGTCAGTCTTACTTTTCGGTATCAAATTTGGCTAATGTATGTTTGGAAAAAACAAGTTATGAACAGTCTTCAAGAAATAAATTTAATGACTAATTTGTAAGACTATAGTCTTAGCAGTTTATGCAGCTGGCCCATTCGACTCAAAAGAACAATCTTTCAGGAATCGGACATCGAATCCACCAACAATCTCAATCAAATCTCAATAATATACTCCTAAATAATTGTAATAGAACAATGTCATAGCTATTGAACCGAAAATACAGTGAGGAGTTAAAATGGAATTACTTTTTTATACCAATCATATCTCTAACTCTTATGGTTATGCTAATTGCCTTTATCAGTTTATTATATTTATAAAAAAATAAATAAACACAATGGCCTGGTTTCAAAGACAGGGCTTAGATTAAGCCAGGATTTAGCCTTCATTTAATTATGACATTTAAGTAGCCTTCATAAATCTCAGAAAAAAAACATTACTGTTGCATCTTGAGACTTGAGCACTGATATTTTAAGATGTGTAAGTGCCAGTTGCTTTCAGTTATAACAGCTAACACAAGCATTTTAGTCTGGGACCACTCATCTCCGTGAAACTGAGGGAAAACTTGACAGGTTCCTGCTAAGTTTATTTATACTATTCATTCTCTTTTTTTTTTCTTTTTTCCATTCACTGAAAGAAACACATGCTTTTAATAGGATGCATGTTTAGATGAAGAAATGACACCCAGCATTATGTACACAACCTCTGAGGGCTTGATGTGCATTTTGTAATTATCAAAATCAAAAGAGCTCCATGTATCTGGAAAAAAAAAACATTGATCTATATAAAGCGAAAGAATCTTTGTTCATGACGTTACAGAAGTTCATCTCAGTTCTGCATTACTTGGGTGGGAAAAGAACATATCACCTATTAAACCAATGGTTAGATCGTGGCAAAAAACACTTTCCTTTCTAATCCTGATTATGGGTTCGAGCGGGTTCACACATGCTTTGTAATTTGGGAACATGAGTACTATCTGTACACAACAGTTCTTTGAAATAGGAGATCAGGCGGTGCAAGTTCAGTGTCTTTGAATGATGGAACAAGATTAGCATGACTCAGAATGCAGTAGACAAACTCTTGTGTCATGATTTGATATTATCCACTGCACTGTTGTACATGGCTGAATGAGTTTATGAATTGACAGAAATGATCAAAATTCATTTTTTATTTTATTTATGTGCACTGTAATCTTTAATCATAATAAGTTTCCCTCCCTCTTGCAGCAGAATCTCTCCTCTTCTCTGGGTCAACCTGTCAGTCACATGAGATCGACCAATTGCAAACCACAACCATCCAATCAATACCCAACAGAAAAATCAATTCCCGCTCTACATTTTTATTTAATTTGATAAGTCGTTTGACTACGATATATGTCACGACGGGAAGGAAAAGACTTGCATCTTACGTTTCATGCCGACTTCAAAAGAGCGTGGCTTTAAATTGCATGAGTATAAGATTTCCTTTTAGAGAACTGGTTATACTGGCAGTTTCTGTCTGTGTTAATTCAGTCCCTCCACAAACTTTGTAGCATAACTGTTACACTATGTCTCAACAAGGTGTGTCCACAATGAAAAAAAAAGAGGTTTCGCATTTGATGTTTAGTACACAGTCATGGAAAACGAAATTTGGATCAATGAATGTTCACAATGGGAGGGGCTTCTTTTTGCTCATCGTGGTTCCGACCATTTAGAATTTACATGGAAGAAATATGTTTTTTGCATCACTTCTTTATAGCACTCAGTGTTAGTGCCGTAATGCCCTGCTCGTTGTTAGATTATCCATGAACAAAATCTGTACAAAGTTCAGCAAAACGTTCTGCGTGTATAATTTGTAAAACAACCCACGATTGTTCGGATTGTCCTGCTGTTGAACAGCACAGAAAACACATTTAAGTGTAAGGCTGTTTTAATGAAAAGTCCTGTTGAAAATGTGTCCTGTTAACGCTTCTGTTTTGTCAGTCCGGTTAAATGGCATGAACATGAAGACGACAGAAAGTCTTCTCGTTGTCTTATAGAAGAAGCTCCAGCAGCTGGTTATCGTCCAGCAGGTCTAGAGATAGGCAGTTCGTGGAGCGCTGGACACAGAAAGTAGTTTTGTCTGGACATGGGCTGGTCGTGGTGTGTGGGAGCCCAAACGTGTAGCTGACGGAGGTGTCTGGAACTGATGCTGTTCCCAGCGGGAGAAGAGGGGTACACAGTCGCACATCGTCCAGGCTCAGACTACAGCGGTCGGCCGGGTTACGAGTCTTCTGATTCGAAACCTGCAATGGGTGATGAGAGCAATTGCTGTAGTGACATGATGAAAGAATGAATGAGAGAGATGGGAGAAGACAGAATACCTGTTTCATGCCGTCTGGGTCACAAAGGTCCATTTGGACGTCGCCTGTAACTGAACTCATTTGCAGACCTGGACACAGGAGTTACAGGATGAGATTTATATTCTTATCAAAGACTGCTGGCAAAGTATTGATTTAAAGTATGTACTACTAACAACTAAGTACGTCAAAAAGGGTAACTGAATTATACTTTAAGGCTTAAAGGAGTAGTTCACTTTTGAAAAAAACATTTGCTGATAATTTACTCACCCGCATGTCATCCAAGATATCCATGTCATTCTTTCTTCAGTCGAAAAGAAATTAAGGCTGTGTGTCCACCAAAGCGTTTTTAGCCAGCTGAAAACGCTAGATGCTCTGCTGAAGACGCTGTGCTTTGGGCACTTGAGAGCGTTTTGGCAGCGCAGCGTTTTTTTACGTCGAGACGTTCCATTGCTATGATACAGAATATCCGCAGCACAGTTTGAATGTTGTGACAGTTGGTCAGAGTGGTTTAGTCCCGCCCCTCCTCCACTGTGATTGGACGGCTGGGTAAAAAGTGACAGTGATGAGCGCTGCGATTTATCCAAAGTTGAAAATTTTTCAACTCTCGGCGACCAGTAAAAAACGCTGGGCGCTCGGCGCTTCAGCGTTTAAAAACGCTCAGCGCCTCGTTACGCTCATGGCGTTTAAAAAACGTGGCGCTCCCATTGAAAACAAATAAAAACATACGCCAGGCACGTGGAAAAACGCTTTGGTGGACACACGGCCTAAGGTTTTTGATGAAAACATACCAGGATTTTTCTCCATATAATGGACTTCAATGGGAACCAAACAGTTCAAGGTCAAAAAGACACTTTCAGTACAAACTGCAAACTGTTCAAAGGGCTTTTGAACAGTTTGCAGAAAAAATAAAAGAAAAGAAAAACAAATCTTTTTCTGAGTCATTTGGTTCATTCAATGAACCAAAACAAACAAATTGACTCAGAAAAAGATTCATTCATTTTGATAAACAAGTTCGAACAGGAGAGTCACAAACGCACATTACAGAACAGAGCAAGGTAAGCATTTGAGCTTATAAAACTTAAACTTTGTTATGTTTTTTTTAAATGATGATCGTTTCGATTGATAAGACCCTTATTCATCGTCTGGAATCATTTAAAGCCCTTTGAACAGTTTGTACTGAAACTGTCTTTTGGACCTTGAACCGTTTGGTTCCCATTGAAGTGCATTAAATGGAGAAAAATCCTGGAATGTTTTCATCAAAAACCTTAATTTTCTTTTCGACTGAAGAAAGAATGACATGGACATCTTGGATGACATGGGGTTGAGTAAATTATCGGCAAAAGTTTTTTCAAAAGTGAACTACTCCTTTAATGCACAGATCCGACATTTTAACACATTGATTTTTGGTCAAGTCACCATTTATATAGCGCTTTTAACAAAACAGGTTGTTTCAAAGTAGCTTTAGAGTGATAATAGGAAATTAATGGAACAGAGATTGTTTTGGTTTTACAGTAGCAAAAATAAAGTTATTGTCCAGCTAAAGTACGTTTTTTGATTGATGCACTTCAGTTGTTCAATTAGAGGCCGCTTACACGACACCGGTTTAACTGAAAACAGAAGTTGTACAAGCAAAATGTAAGGGTCTATACGATTTTTTAATTATTTAACAGACATGAATACATTAAAGTCGGCATGAAACAGAAGTTGAAATCGTCTTTTTTTTCCTTTTTGTGACGTATATCCAAGTGAAACGGTTTCTGAAATTAGAGAAAAATGTAGGGCGGGGATTGATTTCGTCCTTCGCGAATTGATTGGATCGTTGGAGGTTGGGCGTTGCAAACAAAATGGAGGCAGATTTGAATGCCAGTTTACATCATAGACAGCAAAAGAAAGGTTTACATTCAGTTTGAGAGGCGGTGCACCGATAGCCGCACCCTCATCATCTCTGGCCGCACCCTTTCGCCATTGCACGTGACCGAAAGAGAAGAGAGGTCATTTTAAGGGAGCAGGGAAGGGTAAAGAATTTGATTAAAGACTATAAGGGTACATGATTTTTTTTTTTAAATAATGAAGTGCACCGATAAATCGTTTATAATAAACACTACAATACTACATATAAAAAGAAGATTTGTCAAATTTGATTTCGTGCCGACTCTAACTTCATTAAATTAAGTGACAGTAAATACTTTTAATCTTTTTCAAATAAATTCTCAAATAATCCTGAAAAAATATATATCACGGCAATTTCCACAAAAACATTAAGCAGCACAACTGTTTTCAACATTGATAATAATAAGAAATGTTTCTTGGTCAATTAGTTTATATAAGTTTAGTGTGAGACATATATATATAAAAATTGTAACAACTCAAACCTTTGAACTGTAGTGTACATAACTGAAAGACAACAAACAGTGCTCCCTAAAATGATTTACACCATGCTACCAGTGGATCATAAAAGTATTGTTTCGTCCATCTTTTAGAGCGTCTGTTTACCAATTCAACCAATGAATAAATAAAGGATACTCCAAATAAATAAAATGTAATAAACTAAATAAATACATGAATTGCCTGATATAATATTTTATAAATAAAATTATACTAGAATTTTAATATCAATATATTATCATATAATTACATTAATCTTGCACTAATCACTCACTTGCCAGTAGTGCATGGACTCCATACATGATTTACAAATTTCCGATGTATTCGGAGCATACTTTGAAAACGAAGAGAAATGGAGTGAATCGGAATCAGATGGAATGATGTAGATCAGATGATCAGAAGTTAGCTTGGGTGTGTCGGATTTAGAACCCGCATGAAATTGAGTGTTTCTGAGGCATCACCTTTAAACTCTTTTTCTGATTGGATGGTAGGACAGTCGACAGACACGCCCTCCAGTAGCTCAGCCAGTCGCAAGATATCCACAGGGCCGTCCACAGAAACCTCCCCAGGCTCCTTCACTATCTCCTGCAAATCTATAGTCAGATTTCATCACAAACTGTCAGTCTAGCTTAAACTATGCTTAACCTAAAGATTTACAAACACTCTCACTGTCAGTGCGAAAGTGACATCTTAAGACTTGCATGCCAAGCTGGTTGAGCAAATAGACTAAATAACTTGAACAACATGTCGTTCCAGCATTATGTGAGGAATCCGTGCAATGTCCATCTGTCAGCAGACCATGTCAAATTGATGAGAGTGGCATTTTAATCTGTTGCAAAACACCCACAAAGTAGGGATGTGCCCAAAGCCGAAATACGAATTGTAAAATGTGTGGTCAGTAACGCTTACGCCCTATGCACAGAGTATGCGTGATCGTGAATTGGAAAGTCAAAAAAAAGTGAGTGGGCATTCAAAAGCAATTCCAATAACCCATATATTGATAGCGACTCCATGATATCACCAAATTATATACAATATAATAGACTGCCGAAGTTTTCACGTCACTCTGTAGGCCAAAACGCGGAAGTGAGTTAGCATTTTAGCACTCCCGTTTCCCTCGCTCTAAAGTCTATGGGTTTTTTGAATGGGTTTTTGCTAAGTCGCCTGAAATAAGGTCTGTGGTGAACAAAGCCTCGAAATATTTTCAAGTTTTGATCTATGACATAAAACACACAGATATAACCTGCTTGTGTTTTTTTTTTAACTTTATTGTGTCTGCTGGTGTTTTTTTAACTTTATATAGGCTTCAAAATGTATACATTTTGGATTAACTTGTAAAGATCATCTTGATAGACAAAACATGTAAGGGTCAAAACACTTGTTGAACACAGATCTTATTTTTAACACAGATCCAAAAGTCTATTGGGAATATGCATAGCTTTTCGTTTGAGGAAACCCATGTGCCGCTAGCTTCCGAGTTATCCTACAAAGTGACGTCATCACTTTGGCACTCTATTACTCAACTATATAATTGCGAGAAAACGCCATTGAACAAATTTAAATATATTTTTGTTCCTCTCATGGCATTTTTTTTTGTCACTTATCACTTGACCCTCACCTTCCTCCTGCCAGTCATCTTCATCAGTCCGAGGTTTGCTGCTTGTGTCGATCCCAGAGGAGCCGTGACTGATGGCAGAGATGAAAGACTTCTCCTTCTCCTCCATGGAAACCATCTCTACAGAGACGCTGCATTGCCTGGTGTCCGCCTCAATGCCAGAGCTGCTGGTGGAGTGTCGAGACAGACGGGGACTGCCCTCGCTGCACGGCTGATCCAGGTCTAGCTCATCACTGATGTACGATTCACGATACCTCTTCTTCTCTGCAATCCGAGAGGGAGAGAAAAAAAAAATCATCAATAACAATAGCACTGAAAGCAATTATCATTTCTCTGTCTTGTTATCGTTAAAGGGATACTCCACTTTTTTTTTGGAAATAGACTCATTTTACGACTCCCCCAGAGTTAAACAGTTGAGTTTTACCGTTTTCGAAATCATTCAGCAGATTTTCTGATATTTAGAAAAATATCAGTAACCAGGCAGTTTCTGGTCTCATTCACTTCCATATTAGGAAAAAAATATAAACTATAGAAGTCAATGAGACCAGAAACTGTCTGGTTAATGATATTTTTCTAAATATCAGAAAATCTGCTGAATGATTTCGAAAACGGTAAAACTCAACTGTTCAACTCTGGGGGAGTGGTAAAATTAGCCTATTTCCAAACAAAGTGGAGTATCCCTTTAAAGTTGTGGTGTGGACTCTGCAATTCTTTTATATTTAGAACTATTTTCAGAGCTATCTTTATCATTATTGTCGTCGGGCCATAATTAGTGAGAATAATATTGTGTGGACTGTGGACACACACCCTCTGTCTCCTCTAGCTGGCGCAGGTGTTTGAGCGCAGGTTGCAAGCTGAGATACAATCGGTGACAGGAACTCAGATGCAGCAACAGATGTCGAGAACGAAAAGCTGAACCGGTGTAGTACACCAGCTTCCTCGCCGAGGGCAAACCATCCGGCTGGATCTCAAACTTCTTTCCCTGTGCAGAGAGCAGAAGAGAGACCTTTTAGCATCAGAGCAGATGTTCAAGCACTACAATCCATAATAATGACATAATAATCAAACAATAGCATTAAATGTTACCAGAAAGGTGAGTCTTCCCACGTGAAACCAGGGGAAATCATACAGCAGATCACGCACATTGTTCACCTCCTGCAAAATAAAACAAAAACAAGGCCATCTGTCAAGTGAAATGGTATACTCTGAAGTAAGAAAATGAAATGATTCTGATTTCACTAAATTGTTCAGGTTCCTTTATGATTTCACTATTGATTATCTTAGTACTTTTTAAGTCTTTCTAAAGATTTAAAGGAGTAGTTCACTTTTGAAAACTTTTGATGATAATTTACTCACCCCATGCCATCCAAGATGTCCATGTCATTCTTTCTTCAGTCAAAAAGAAATTAAGTTTTTTGATGAAAACATTCCAGGATTTTCTCCATATAATGGACTTCACTGGCCTAAAAACAGTTTCAGTGCAAACTGCAAACTGTTCAAAGGGCTTTAAACGATTCCAGACGATGAATAAGGGTCTTATCAAGCGAAACGATCGATCATTTAAAAAAAAAAAAAGCTCAAATAAGCTCAAATGCTTGCCTTGCTCTGTTCTGTGATGCGCGTTCATGACTCTCCTGTTCGAACTCGTTCTTCAAAATGAATGAATCTATTTCCCGAGTCAATTCGTTCGTTTTGTTCGTTGAATGAACCGAATGACTCGGAAAAAGATTTGTTTATTTTGATGAACAAGTTCGAACAGGAGAGTCACAAACGTGCATCACAGAACAGAGCAAGGCAAACATTTGTGCTAATAAAACTTAAACTTTGTTATTTATTAATTAAATGAGCCATCCTTTTGCTTGATAAGACCCTTATTCATCATCTGGAATCATTTAAAGCCCTTTGAACAGTTTGCAGTTTGTACTGAAAGGACTTTGAACCGTTTGGACCCCATTGAAGTATATTATATGGAGAAAAATCCTGGAATGTTTTCATCAAAAACCTTCATTTCTTTTCGACTGAAGAAAGAATGACATGGATATCTTGGATGACATGGGGGTGAGTAAATTATCATCAAGTTTTTTTCGAAAGTGAACTACTCCTTTAGTACACATTAAGGGTTGAACGACTTCAGATATTAGTTAAATAGACATTTATCTGATTAAAGTTGAGTTGACCTCGACTAGTCACCGATGATGTCATTAATGAACAAATAAGTGTGGACTTTGAGCTCAGACTCGAACGCCTTGTGCACAGCTATGGCATATGACACATTGCTACAAGGCTTCCTCCTACATAATAGCTTATAACAGTTCTTTTGCCTTTGAGTTGTTATATTTCTCACCGATTTTGCTCATTTTAAGTCAGATACAGATAAAGTAGCACAGTAAAGATTATATGTATATGAATGCGTTAGTAAGAGAGCGATTGTGTGTGAATTAATTCTATCTTTCGACTAATAGTGAAGCTTTGGGTTTTAGTTACTAAGAAATATATGCTAGAACTTTTCAGTTTCTAAGCTATTTTATTAAGTCACAGAACAGTGTGGAAAATATGTTTCTGCGCTACTGAATGTTTCTAGTTCAGAAACTGTCACAGCTTAGCTACATGTGTGCGTTAAAATGCAGCAGCGGATTAGTTTAGAACGGCAAATAACTTAAGTGTAAAATAAGCTGATTAAAACGTGCATTCGCCCAATCAATTTTGAGCATCCAGATGGTATAATCAAACATATCTAGTATGCATTTATTTCTCATTTTAACTGTTGGAAACGGTGTGTAAAAGTTGACTTCAAATATTTATTATCCAGTTGTGCCCTCTATAGGGCATGATGAGTGACTAGCCATTGTCAAGCTTAAAGGAGTAGTTCGCTTTAAAAAAAAAAAAAAAACTTCCTGATAATTTACTCACCCCAATGTCATCCAAGATATCCATATCTTTCTTTCTTCAGTCAAAAAGAAATTAAGGTTTTTGATGAAAACATTCCAGGATTTTCTCCATATAATACACTTTACTGGTTACCAAACAGTTCAAGGTCCAAAAGAGAATTTCAGTGCAAACTGTTCAAAGGGCTTTAAACTATTCCAGACGATAAATTAGGGTCTTATCAAGCGAAACGATAACTCATTTAAAAAAAAAACAAAGTATAAGTTTTATAAGCTCAAATGGTCACCTTGCTCTGTTATGTGATGTGTGTTTGTGACCCGAGTCAATTCGTTTATTTCAGTACTTGAATGAACCAAATGACACGAAAAAAGATTTGTTCATTTTGATGAACGAGTTCGAACAGGAGAGTCACAAAAGGGCATCACAGAACCTCAAGGTGACCATTTGAGCTTATACAACTTAAACTTTGTTATTTAAAAAAAAAAAAAAGAGTGATTGTTTCGCTTGATAAGACTCTTATTCATCGTCTGGAATCGTTTAAAGCCCTTTGAACAGTTTGTAGTTTGAGCTGAAACTGTCTTTTGGACCTTGAACCGTTTGGTTCCCACTGAAGTGCATTATATGGAGAAAAATCCTGGAATGTTTTCATCAAAAACCTTAATTTCTTTTCGACTGAAGAAAGAATGACATGGAAATCTTGGATGACATGGGGGTGAGTACATTATCAGCAAGTTTTTTTCAAAAGTGAACTACTCCTTTAAAGCGTCACAAATCATGTCTATTCGACTAGTCTGTGCAACCCCAGTTCAAATAGCATTTTTACAGAATTTTATCATTTGTTATTCTATTACAAATAATTTCCTGACCATTCCAACAAAAAAAAAAGATTTGGTCCCAGCAGTTTTTTGAAAATTAAACTTTCAGACCAACAATGAGATCACCCAACCCTGCCACAAATAAACAAACATTTATACACTATCCTCCCACTATGAGATAAGTGTGTTCGATCATATGTAATACAGGCTTATTTGGCAGTGTGAGAGAGACGTTTAATATAAATCCTGTTTTTTTTTATCAAAGCAGAAGGGGAGCCCATTTAAAGTTGGGGTCAGGGCCTCAACACACTGGGTCTTTGATCTCTTAAACACAAGGCCCTTAGTTTAATCCAACCCCAGACGCTTTAGCAGGGAGATCAGAGGATTCAGGGGAAAGGCATGCACTCCAAATCCCTGTTTATGGACTCAACCGTCAAATATATGCATTCCAGTCAGGCCTATCTGGAGAGCTCCATCATTGTGATTGGCACCGGCTCAAAGAGAAAACACAGGACTGCAATGAATCACAGAATGATGCACAACAAAGCAGGGCATTCACATGTGTTTTGCAGCAAAAAGAGGTCCAATATTTTGGAACTATTTCACGTGAAGTGCAACAAACACTGCTGAAAAGTTTTTTTTGCACTGCTACCATTTATATACAGGTTGTTCCTCTGTTTTTAGTGGGAAGACTGTCAAATCAGAATGACATCTTATTTTTACTGTTAAAACATCTCATTTGTGGTCAGAAAGCTATGGCAATTTGTGCAGAAACGCAGAGGCAGTTAAATTCTAAATACAGCCTCTAAATAACCTTCAACAGTAAAATCATGTGAATGCTGCATAACGAACACACATAAGCGCCACATGAATGTACAAAAGCACACCTGATACACTTGCATTCCTCGGAGAGTCAGTCCAAGGAGTGCTGAGCCTTTCTCTTCTTTCTTGTCCTTCAGGAAAGAGACATAGGCTGATTAACATACTGTCTAATAAATGAATATATAGAATATTGAACAAACTATAAATATTATAAAATATCAATAATTTAACCACATATTAAAACTTGTTACTATTAAATATGAATAAAATTAGTCAAATTTACATAGTTATATATTATAATATAAAATAACAAATGTTCTGATATATTTATTGTATACTACTTTGATAGTTTAAAGTTTAGGGTCAGTAAGAATTTGTTTACATTTTTAATAGATTGTTTTAATTTTTAATAGAATTTTTTTTTATATTTGAAAATGTAATTTATTCCTGTGATTGCAAAGTTGAATTTTCAGCATCATTATTCCAGTCTTTAGTGTCACATGATCCTTTAGAAACTATTATAATATGCTGATCTGCTGCGCAAGAAACATTTCTTATTGTTATCAATTAAAAAAAATGTTGAGCTGCTTAATATTTTTATGGAAACCATGATAAAAGTAGTCATTTCTTCTTTTTTTTAATTTGAATAGTTGTTTAAGTTGAATAGTGTATGTATTTTCACAGTTCATAAAGTATAATTTATGCACCTTTAATTGCAAATTAAAAAATTTAATTTTAGGAATTGCAAAACCAATAACTGCTGTCAAACAGTTTTCCTCGTAGTTTTACATTGCTTGTTCTGCCCCAAGCTCACAAAACTTGAGATAATGTTGCAATATCACTCAAACAAGCACAATGCCATGCCATTCCATTGGTTCCACTAGTAGTACAAAAATGACGTCACTTTTAACCTCCACTTTGATGAAGATATTTTTCAAATCCTCCCTACATACCACAGCTGAGAAGGTCTTGACCTACAGCAAGCCATTCTGATAACCATGCATGACCTCTGACCTTCTGTAGGCGATAAAAGGTGACTGGGACATCCTCCAGACGGCAGGATTCTCTGATGAAGTGCAGGATAGCGTCACGAGAGGACATCCCCCACAGCTCTTTATGAACCTTGGGCCCGTGACACAGCAGGTAGTCAATGCCACGCTTCGCAATTATCTGTAAGAGATCAGAAACGGGTCAGGCGTGATTATGAAACGAGTGTGGGCTCTCACCATGCTTTATTAGTTTTACAAAAACTTTAATCAAACCCCTGCTGTGAAAAAACTACTTGATAAGTTTGGTGCTTTGGTGCCAGCATGGTCTTTCAGGTGAAGCTGGTTGTCCAAGAAAGTCTTGCTAGCTAAAATGTTTTTAATTAAGAAGCCTGGTGGGACATCACAGCATACCAGCATCCAAAAATATAACATATGCTTACTACACTTGAAAACAAAGTAAGCCCCACCTGCTTGAACGCAAATGTAAGTGATTGTACTTTATACACTCTAATGAAGGTTTACCCAGGGTGGAAAGTATTCTTTGGCCTGGAAATACATTGGGTGTCCGTGACTGAGGTGGTCAGAGCGTTCGGCCTGTAAGGCGTATCCCGCCAGCTGGAAATACACTTCCTCCTGCTGTCTACATTCTGAGCGCAGGACACGTTCCCGCAGGTCATAGTAGTACAGTTTTCTCGCTTTACGCTCACTGAGAACAAAAAATAAATAAAAAACACAATAACCAACTGAACATCAGACAATATTTTTTTTTTTTCTTCAAGATAACTGATAGTATGATGAATGTTATAATGTATATCATTCATATGCTTTTGCATGTTTAAAAAAAAACATATATAAGAGACGAAAATGCAGTAAAATCAAGCATCATACAGCATAAAAGGGGTTAGTATTTTGACAACATGGTAGAACCTTTTTTAAATTAGTCACATGAAATTTCTACTGATGGTCAGTAATGAATAAAAATACCACACTGAAACTGATAAAACACTAATATACACTACCATTCAACATTTTTGAAATAATTTAATACTTTTCTTCAGCTAGGATGATGATCAAAGTTGATCAAAAGTGACAATAAAGACATTTATGATGTTACAAAAGATTTCTAAGATATTTGGTACACTTAAAGGAGAACCTTTGGTCTAATAAAACATCGGTACCTAGTCGACCGTTCTCTGAGATTTGTTTTTATGATAATCGAATGTAAAGAGTTTTATCTCTAAAAACTGTTTAGCGGATAATGCTAGTAATGGGGGCATTTACTAATTAAAAGAAATTTGCTAGTTTATACCACTAACAAGGCTCAAAATAGCCCCACACTAACACAGTAACATAATGAGGGTCCCTACATGCAAAACGAAGCATTGAGAACTTTTATAAGAAGATACTTTATAAAGACAGTCCACTTCGTGTATACACACAGGAGAAAATAACTCGACAAGTCAAACCACGAACGCTGTTCATACAGTTTAGAAATTTGCTGAACTTCATACAGTTCGGCTCACTTATCGAGACTGTTTTCCAAAGATGGCTCCTGTCTGTAAACACGGAGTGAACTGTTTTTATAAAGTATCTTCTTATTAAACGGTCTGTACACTTACAAAGTTCTCAATGCTCCGTTTTGCATGCAGGGAGCCTCATTATGTGACTGTGTTAGTGTGGGGCTATTTTGAGCCTTGTTAGTGGTATTAACTAGTGATTTCTTTTGCCCCCATATAACGTTAGTAACGTTATACACTATACAGTTTTTAGAGATTAAACTCTTTACATTTGATTATCATGAAAACAAATCTCAGGGAACGGTCGACTAGGTACCAAGGTGTTATTAGACCAAAGGTTCATTTCGCGCCGGAGTTCTCCTTTAAACGGTAGTGCATTACAAGACAACAAATCTTCAGGAGAACCATCCCATGCAAGACTAAATATGACATGTTCAAATTATTTTAAAGAGGAATTTAATAAAAGACTATCCACACTGTCTTCAAAACCCTCCACGTTGTCATTTTCCACATGAAAAAAAAAACTGAAGCTAAATTCGGTTTCATTATGAGCAGTTTTCAATTACACCACACCCAAATGAGGGGGAAAACCTGCTCTACCCAAATAATAATAATAAAAAAGGCTTTCAAAGACAAACCGCATAAAAGCCAAGATCACAAGCCCACTCAAACTGGCCTCACCCCCTGGTGGATTAAACCTAATGAAGGAAAGAGGCCAAGGAGAGGGTTTCCTCCCTTTAAACGTTGGGGAATCTCTAAGCCTGTGTCTTACCAGATGAGTCTGCCATTCTCCACATAGTACTGGACCTTCAGACAGAGCAGGGGAGGGATTGACCTCCTCAGCGACCCCTGCCGAGAGAAAGAACAGGCTTGACTAGGTTACTGTGGCAACCCCCTCATTATGAAGTCACTCCCACATCCCGAATGGTTAACTAGTGTTTGTCTTTACTGTAACCGCCCTGATGACCACAGGGAACAAATGGTACAGTGATAATGTGATGGAAACAGATGGTAATATCACAGCACATTGATGAGCCAAGAACACTATGATACTACCAGGATTGTATTGCCATGGGAGCTGATACTTTCTGGTGGTTTTATAGTGATTTTGGTGTTAATAAGAGAGTGAATTCTGATGTCCATTTAGGAGCAGGACAGTGATATGCTCACCTTCCCTGAGTCCTGTTTCCACTCCTTGGGGAAATACTTGGCAAGTTTCTCTTCCAAGTCCAGAAAGATGTGCTCATTGTCTAAAACAGCCCCAGAAAGGACACACAGGAAACAAGGGTAAATGCTCTCGCCGTGCAAACAATGGCATCATGAATTCATGCATGAAATCTGCCCAACAATGACCTCAATTAGGGAGACGACTGGAATGAAAAGACCAGTTCAGCCATTGGTGAACGCACGGCCCGGTATGCAACAGCCGTAACCGCAGACAAAACTTGCCGCAGTAAAAACTAGCAGTCTCATGCCAAAGCAATCGCGATTGCAAAAGAATTCCAGCGCTTTGAGTAAATCGTGTAAACACTTCTAAAAGGGGGCTTGAGCAAGAATGGAATTAAGATGGTTCAAATAAATGTCACAATGGAAAAATGAAAGGAGATTTAGCTAAGACCAATGAATCAATGTTTTTTTTTGTTTGTTTTTTTTTCCCAAAGAGTTCAGAACCCACATTTCTAGGACATCCTTTTCATTCAAGTAGTCCGTGCGATTTATTCGATTTGCCAATGTGACCTCATTAGGAATGTGTACGTAAAAATCTAGCATAAATTTATATTTTAAATTTATATTTAATCATATACTAAATTTCAATTTGTTTCAATCAAATTTTCAATATATATTATTTATATAAAGAACATGTGGTATTAGTATTTGATATATTTGTAAAATAAGTAATTGTTGAATTAAAAAAAAGTTGGATTTTACAAGTAGGTTTCAAGTTAACATGAACTTATAACAAACTGCACTTCTTCAGGATTTTTTTAATCTTCAACATTTACTAATACAATATTAAAAATCAAACATTGTATTGGTTCATATTAGTAAATGTACTGTGAACTAACATGAACAAACAATTAACAGCTGGATTTTTATTAATTGACATAGATTAATAAATACAGTACCACATGTATTGCTCATGGTAAGTTCACATTGTCAAAATTATTACAGTTCACATGAATACGCGGAAGCGACAAAAATAAAAAAAATCTGTATTATGAATTTTTAAGGCCAGAGAAGTAATTTGTTGAGGTCCATTTATAAAGAAAGACTACACGCATATATTCCAACGGGCGTACCTATAGACTAAGCACTTTATATGCATGTGCACATTTGTAATAAATGATTATGAATATAATATAAATATATTATATTTTTAGTATAAATAATTATTTCAATTATAAATTACGAGAATTCAGAGCATCCGTGTTAAGTTTCACTAAAACAATGTCAATACATTGATATTGTATGTTTCCAAAATGTATGTGTACACAAAGACGAGTGAGCTCAAGTTCACATTCCATTTAGCTTATCCTTCATGACTGCTAACTTCACATCGCTAACTCCCTCGCCACATGAGTCAATCTCGTTCTGACTCATTGTCTCTCTAGCTGAGGTTCATCTCAACAAGTTTGTGACCCTGCTAAATGCTCAGCCAATCTCTATTGCTCTCTCCCGCTGCCTCTCTGCCCTGAACTGGTGAATCATGGTGAATTCCAGGCTTAAAGTTAATGTAGCTCAGGGGTCATCGGGTCTCAAATACACAAAAACAAAGACCCTCTTGTCTGAGAGGAGAGTGGCACAAAATCATAAAAAGGTATTCAAGAGAGATTTAATTTATATTTCCCTGGGAATAAAAGCAAGTTAGGGTGTTTAACCCGTCTGAAGACTGTCATTCAGGTGCATTATATCCATTGCTAGAATCGGCAACAAACAGAAACCATGTAAGCTTTCGCATTTGCATTTGAAAGCATTCAGTGAATTACTTTGGTTACAATTTCCATTCGCAGTATATACAATACAAATGCACATTTCTACAGAGACTAACATACATTTTAACTGGAAAGCATCAATCCTTACTTTTAACCACAGTCAATCCAAAGTAGTGCAGCTCTTTAACCCCGAGAAGCTCGCAGACACGTTGAAACACTTCTTGACCTGTTGCTTTCAGCTTGGAAGAAAAGAAAAACGGATTTGACAGTGAATCTTGTACAGAAACATTATTTTACATTTTACATAACATTACATTTTATATTCAGTGTATTAAAACAATATAAAGCAATATCAACATTCATAGTGCATAGGTCAATGACAGATTCACACGCAAACATGAGGAAGACATGATCCAAATCAAAATAAGAAGTATTACAAGAGCTTATTTACCACCACTGTGATGTCCAATGTCTCCTTGGTGGGAAGAAGGACGCACACTGTCCTCTCTTGTTTGGCAGGGACAGACATCTCATCCACGTACACACATGCATGCACACACAC
The DNA here is from genome assembly GCF_016745375.1 of Pimephales promelas. Next base: position 80,355 of record NW_024121104.1, read on the forward strand.
ACACACGCACACACTTTTTATTGAAGATGCTTTGCTCTCACAGGTATTGGCTCCTTCATTTTGAATATCTGCAAAAGAACACAAACAAACGTAATAAGGGATTTGCTATACGGTATGTATGTATATATATATATATATATATATATATATATATATATATATATGGCTTGGATAGATATAGCAATGAAAGTCTATGGGATTTTTATGGCCATTTTATCATCTGCCAGGTGCCAATCATACGTTAGATTGCGTTAACAAGTAAAAGCACACCTATCATAAACAAACTGCCTGATTTGAAATATAAATCATGTCCAAAGCAGTAGCACTATAGACCTTATGTAGCCCCGCCCCTTTTCAGCGCTGCGCTCGTTGTCTTTTCACTTCCGGTCTGTATTTTCACAGCGATCTTGCATAGGTATGACTGAACTGCTCGTCGTCGACATTTGTTAAGACATCTGCTTTACAATGCTTATGATAAACATTACAATGCTCATGATAACTTTTGTTAACTCTACAATAAGTAAATCCACTTCATCAGCGAATTACCCCTCGACAGCGATGCCATAGAAATATACAGAACGACCGCGAAAACGGATATTCAAAGACAATATTCTGAAGATGACGGCGCCCACGTTTCTCTGGTGCATAAGGTCTATAACAAGCAAAATAAAACTAACAATAGGCTATAACTGAAGAATGACTAACTCTATTATGAAATATGTTCTTTTCTCATATTTTAAGACACAAAACAATTAAAATGTCTAGACTGTCCAGAAATGTTGATGGTGTCTGTGGTGGAATATGAGGTTTTGTCCTGCTCTCATATTCCATACAAACTTGACCCCCACTTCAGCCATGCAATAAAAGCTCATTACATTGCACAATCCACCCAGTCAAGTCAGATTATATAAACATGCAATTATGTAATAATTAAATTAACGCCAAACTTGTAAACAATGAGTCGCTGATCCTGTAGTAGTGAATATTATTGGGTGATGTTATCGTGTTTGTGGACCTTCACTTCTCCTGCTATAGTGAGTTCCACGGTGTAGATAAGCTCACCTGTGAAAACATTACAGGCCGCCACTGCATTCCTCGCATTATTTGGCAAATTCCACCTGTCTGAGTTTTTACTGAACCCAAAAACCTCAACATTGTGCTGCGGATACAAAATTAACCCTACAAAAACATTCGTCAATTTGCTCCCATTCTACAATGCTGCACGGTGACCCACAAAAATGTATTTAGACATTGAAGTCAAACTGAAATAGATGGCATATCCAACCAAATTCTCACACGTTTAAGTTCAAATATATCCTATATAGTATTAATGTATACTATATGTTCCAACTGTATACGTTATTCTCTCCATATTCAGTAGCCATTGACTGTTATTATGTGGTTTCTATCACACACTGGGTTTCCAGGGGCACGTCTTATATTCAGGTGATTCAGAGCATGACAGTCAAACCTGTGAATCAAGACACATAAACTAGGCTAGAGTAACTGTTAACCGCTACAACCTCCAGCTGCTAGTCTTGACTTCTTTAGTTTGATTCATGGATTTTGTCTCTTTCTATACATGGCATCCGTGGAAAAACAAACAAACAGATTTTAGTCTTTACTGAAAGTCAAATATAATGGAAGTACAGAAGACTTGATAAATGGATAGTTAACCCAAAAATGTTATTTATTTATACACCCTAATGTCAGTCCAAACCTGTTTGACATTTTCTTCTGTGGAACACTAAAGGAATGTTATAAGCAGAGGGACAGTCACCTTTTCTTTTATTTCTTCTTTTTCTTTTCCACACAATGACAGTGAATAATTTGTTCTGCCTTAAATCTCCTTTTGTGTTTCACAGTTAAAAACACTTTTGACTTACTGACAACAAACAAACAATAAACTAACTACACACCTCACTCTAATGATGTAATTTCTAGGTGTAATGAAGTAAAATATAAAAGAGACTGTAAATGAAGAGTTCAGATGCAAAAGCCTCTAAATGCCATTTGAAATTTTATTCTAAAATCACCATTTTTATCAAGTTTGTATATTTAAGTTCAGTAATTTCACTTAAATGACAATTAATAGGTAATCTTCATTGCCATTTAAGTGAAATTACTGAACTTAAATATACAAGCTTGATAAAAATGGTCATTTTAGAAGAAAATTTCAAATGGCATTTAGAGGCTTTTGCATCTGAACTCTTCAAATGTATAGATCGTCCAGGACTCCATGCCAACGTGTAATTTTGGAATTGTTTTAATCCAATAAAAAGCATATCTCTCCCTTGAGTTAGTTCAAAATTGACTACATAATTTACTTTGCCACCTTAACAAAAAAAGTTGCCACCAAAGCACGTTTAAACAGTAGACAGCTGATCCTTTTGCGCCACGTTCTGATTTGTAACTTCATGAAACATTAGCTTGTATTAAGATCTCTGGTATGGTGGGTAGGGACAGTGTCGAGACCAGTCGGACACTGTTTTACAGCTACAGTGTGTCAAAGAATAGGAGCACAACTGAAACAGCACTGGAAGATTATCAACCAGGATATATTACTTGTTATTATGTACTTATTTCTATTGCTTTATTCTGTTGTGTTGTTTACACATGTAAGTCATTTTTAAGTTCAGTATAACACTCAGATCACTTGTTTGGAGAGGTTTTTGGACTTTTTATAAAAAGACTACCGTAGTTCCAATCCCCCCAAAAAACTGTGAACAGGCCCTCACTTGATTTTTTTGTAATAGTCATCATGTCAAGCATGAATAATAACAAAATATATCAATACATTGCATCACTTTGTCTGGGGTTTTCTCAGCAGTGTTGTAACATGAGACCCTCCAAACATAATCAAAATCTATTTTCTTCACAAGTTGAAAGGTTTTCTATTAAGTATATCATACCACCATGTATTTGATGTAATAAGCTCCGGATTGGAGCATCCCTATGCTGGACTTTTAACCATAATGTAACTATGAAAGTTATGAATTCATACGTTTGTTGGATGACATACTGTATGCTGCAAAAAAATGATGTTCTTACTGAACAGTTAACTTTGGAGACATTTTAGAATCAGATCAAATACAAAAACAATGTCACAAAAACAATGTTGTATACATCCCACAAAACCAAATGTCTACGTCTGAATGGTATCAAACCCAGGAACATCAAAAGCTGTAAGCACTGGCCTTGAAACAAACTTAAAACCATCTGGGGCATTGTTGAGCCCTGGTATATTAACATCAGCACCAAACATTGTCAAAATGCCACTAATTTGAGAGGGTTTGCTAGTAAACACGTCTTCTGCCAAAGATTCAGTTGGTACCAATTCTCTACTGGGTGGGATTTATGGGGGTTTATCTTTAAATCAATTAATCAGATTAAATTTGGCCTGTCTCGAGACCTCTGCTCTGGGCCAGTCTAGATCTGAGTGTGCAAATGCAAGACCTCTTAAAGGAACAGGTCATCTATTTAACCTCATGTTGTTGCTAAACAGGGATATTATTGTTAACTAATTAAACATAAAACTAATTATATATATATATATATATATATATATTCATTAATTGAAATACAGCTATTAGAAAAAAACTTTATTAATAAATAAAGAGTTAGAGTTCAATAAAGATAAATAGAGTTTAAGTTTAAGCTCAAATTACCAACTGGAAATAAATAAATAAAATTAAACAAAAAAAGAAAAGAAAATTAAATAACAACGTAACAAATGTAATAAAAAAAAATCTAAATCCAAATATTAATACAAACTATAATAGTATATGAATCAAACCTAAAATAACAGTTCCAAAAAACTGCGGGGAAAGAAATACTGTAAAAATGCTCCATTAAATTGATTAGGCAAACTGGAAATATGGTGAAAAACTGTAAATAGTTTTAAAAAATCACAAATTATGTGTGATTTTACAATAAAAAGTTGTCCGTTTATGGCTTTTGCAAATAAAAACTATAATTTATGGTTAAAAAAAAAAAACACATTTCCCCAAAGTCCCTGTATTACACATCACATATTACATTTTTATAAATACTTCTGTCCTTTCTTGGTTTTGTAATCAGTTGCGTACATTAGTGTTTTGTGTTATATTCAGTTATTTCATTTTTTTTTATTCATTTATTCTAGTGTCATGTGTGTTACCCTGATGGTGTTTGGTCTGTATGATCCTGTATTTACTGTGTTTTATGAACAGGCTGCTCACAATGAACTCTGATTAGCATGTGGCTTTCTATTGTGCCACCTGTATTATTGTGATGCTTTTTTATTATTGTGGGCAGATTTTGGTTAGATTAGCTACATAATATCAATAAAGGAAATCTGCTGTTATATGTTGTACAATATGCAGGTAAAACTGGAAACATTGACACTTTATTTTTACAGTGAATTTCTGGCACAGCAACCAGTTTTTACCGTAAATTGGAACAGGATATTTTTTACAGCGTCCCTTTCATACAAGTAACACAATTATAAAGACTGTGCTTGTCACTGTTCAATTCAATAACAAGCTTCAGTTTCAATCCTCAAAAAAGAATGCATTCGATTCAGTATCACATCAACAATCACATCAATATACCTGCAAATGACTGCGATTTCAGCAATCATCATTAGGCTATATGTGTATGATGACACCTACAGTATACAGTGGTGCAGGTATAACGTCTTTGTAGGCCAAACAAGTTCCGGTTCCATCATCCCAAAGTCAATGTTTTTTTTAAAAAAATGGGATTTTGGTAGCCTGGCTAACGCCAGACCCAATTCTCGTTCAGCGTGAATTAAATCACACTGCGGTAAGGCAGTATGGGGAAACCCAGACTAGGATTTTGGATAAATGGCTGAAATAAAGTTTGTGGTGAACACAAGCTCAAGACACGGTAACACTTTAGAATACGGTTCCTTTGTCAATGAATAACTACACAAGAACCAATGAGTAACACAATATTAACAATCTAGTATTATTAACTAACAAGAAACTCTGATTAACGAACTAATAAGTAATAGCGCACAGATGAAAGTGGTAGTTCACTATTAACTAATCAATAACTTCTATTTTTTTAATACTTCCCAGAGAACTACTGAAAAGGTTTATTAATAATCTAGTAACTACTATTAACTAAAAGAAACTCTTATTAATGAATTAGTAAGTAATAGCTCACAGATGAAAGTGTTACTAGATACTTCTGTGGGAGTTACTAATTATTTGGATTCGTATTATAAAGTGAAGATCATTGGAACTAACTAGTAATTACTTAAGTGTTACTACATGATCTAGTCATGATTTGTGCAAAAGTTTGAGATTTTTGGTGAAATTTAGTATACTTTTAGAAAATGTCTTTAGTAACACTTGAGTAATTACTAGTTAGTTCCAATGATCTTCACTAATTACCAAATAATTAGTAATTCCCACAGAAGCATCTAGTAACACTTTCATCTGTGAGCTATTACTTACTAATTCATTAATAAGAGTTTCTTTTAGTTAATAGTAGTTACTAGATTGTTAATACAATTTTTCAGTAGTTCTCTGGGAAGTATTAAAAAAATAGTAGTTATTCATTACTTAATAGTGAACTACCACTTTCGTCTGTGAGCTATTACTTACTAGTTCATTAATCAGAGTTTCTTGTTAGTTAATAATAGTTACTAGATAGTTAATATTGTGTTACTCATTGGTTCTTGTGTAGTTATTCATTAACAACAGAACCGTATTCTAAAGTGTTACCCAAGACACTTTAACGTTTTATTCTAGAACATAAATAACATCGGTATTACCCACTCGTGATTTTTTGAAGCTGTAACGTGTCTTGAAAAAGGCAGTTACTAACAAGTGGCTACATGGGACTACAGAGGCAGTCAGGAAAATTAAATTAATAGAATTAAAATTCTATTAGTACAGAAGATAATAAAATGCAATCAGCATGCGCTAGTGGTAAACAAAAAGAGCGAGATGAATCACTGGCAATTGTGCTTTAGTGTGCTAAAAAAAAAGAGGAGGACGTAAAAGAGGAGGACATGGATGCCGTCCTGGTTTGGGAAATGTTAGTTAGTAAATGCACTGTAAAAATATTTTCAAGATTTGTTATGACAACATATTTTATTTTGTCACATCAACTTTATAATAATTTATTTAGTTGAGATAACATATAATTTTGAGTTTCTGATGGTTAAATTAATCTCCTTCATTACATTAACTCACTTTTTCCAGTTCAATGAACTTAGAATTTTAAGGCAACCAGGTTACTTACTTTTTTAAGTTAAACCAACAATATTTTTTACAGAGTTTTAGTGGCATGTTTTGTTGATCAGTACATCATTTCATGTTGCAGTTTTTTTGGCTAGTCAGTAGACATAGCAGCAAACACATTGTAAGGTCATCATGCTAACTTTCTGAAATGCTAAAAATTGCCGCAGGATATCGTTGGTAGCAAGACCGTGACAACGGCCGTCTATGAACCTCTCTCACTGTATGACGCAGATCCACTGTTTAGGAGCCAGGACCACAGAAATCACCACGATTGGTCATATTTCGTCTGGGAGAGAACAAAATCGTACAATGTGTACTGGGCATCAAGCATCGCCTTTTTAGGGCCCCCTTAAACGTCGGTAGATGAGGTTATGGGATCCTAACTCTACCCCAGACCTAAACCTAACCCTAAACCTAACCTGTCACCTAACTGACGTTAAAGGTAAAGCGTCAGTTGTATGACGGTCCGGGATCGCCATCTACCGACGTTTAAGGGTACCCTAAAAAGGCGAATATTGACGTATGGTCAAAAGACGTCCCAAAACGTCAGTTATATGACTTTTTGGGATGAGAATGTGTTGGTTTGATCAAGGATGGAAGTGAACTTTGCAGGAAGGTAGATCTGCAGGAATTGGGCACCCTGAACTAAAGCATCAACTTTGTGTGGGAATTGGGAAACAGAATGAAATTTAAGTCAGGTAACCACTGTGTGATCAAATAATTGAATCCGCTGAAATGAAGAACCGGTAAAAGTTTATTATACAGTGTCCTGTCTGTACTTACCATAGTAATAACAGTAAATGATGCATACTTACATGTAATCAAAATACTAATCCTACCATAACCCTATAAGTACATGTAGTTGCTTTATAATACTCAGTAAATATATAATTACACTGACACAACTGATAAAGAGTAACCAAGGAACCGCATCAGTCAATTTGTGAAGAAATCATTCCGACTGATTTTGTGAACCAGATAAAATCAATTCAAAAGATTCCTTGTGTAAATTCCTACGTCTTCCATGAACTAACATCAAGAAATAAGTTATCGTAAGCTATCGTAACAGCAACCAACCAAATCACAGGTTTGATTCACGATACTTCGGCATCGGTTTTGAAGCTTGAGCTTTGGTTTACGTTTATAGCATTTGCAGGAAAAAGGGCATGGAAAATTCTTTACAATGTCTCCTTTTGTGTTCGAACATGTGGAACAACAGTGTGAATAAATGATGAAAAAAATATTAGAGTAAATACATGCATTTTCTCTCAATTTGATTCGTTTTGTTTATATAGAACTGAATGTTTAGAGTAGCTGAATATTGTCACACTATAAACACCAAACTTTTAGACGTGCACATGCTCTCTGAGAACAACAGCTGTAAATCAATCTTCAAGTGTGCATTTTTTCAGACTGGAAAAGTCACACTCTGTAAGCACTGATAAAGGAGGATCACTTGAGCCTCAAAGCAAGAATAAATCTTCAGCACAACCACGCTGTTCCAAAAACATAACAGACTTCCCCTGTTGTGTCTCTGAACACCTCTGAAGAATTATTTGTCAATTACAGAACAATTCCAGAGAAAACAGATGCAGATAAGCCTTGGGGTAACAGGTTGCGCTGCATGATGAGCTCGTTTGACAAGGAATAAATGGAGACCAGTTATGGTGTATTTGAGCAATTGCAACAGGCACTTCAAGCGAAATGAAGTTATTGCCCAATGGCAATCACAAGGCTTTAACAACTACTAGGATCCAAGGACCAGTCAAAAGCCGGTTTTTACCCACCTGGCTCTGGGAAGAAAAAAAAAATCACTCATCTAGTCATACCATCATACCTCTCTGCCCGTTGAATGTGCATTCGTGTTTAGACTTGTCAGAGGGTGAGTCTGTTATATCCGCAATTAAATTCCAACCTGCTTTCCTTTCTGAACCGTTCACACAACAACAAAAGTTCATTCAAATGCATTTGATGATATATATATATATATATATTTCCCCCATCTATGAACCATATTTAGTCTTGTGCATTAAAACCAGCTCAATGTCTGCACTAGAGTCCTCATACACCACAGTCTCACCATTTATATGAAAAAACATGCTGTGCAACTTGATGGGTGGGAAAGTAACTGCAAGTTTCAAAATTACTTTCAGAAACACAGAAATCAGTACAACTTCCAGATTTAGAAAAACAGAATGATATATAAAATGAAAAGTTAACCAAAGGTTCTGTACAACTTACAAACAACAGTGGAGTGGTCTCTATGGAAAGTTCAACTTTAAAGTTCATAATAGAGAAAAATGCTCAATATTTACAAAAAAAATGATCAGAAAATTAATTTTATGACATGGTGTTTGATAATAAATAAGATTAAGAAGTATTAATATAGCCTATTTGTAAAAACAAAACAAAAAAACAAATCAATAACACAATATTTTGCAATAACATATAAATTCAACTTTAATGACTATTAAGGAAAAGAAAAGAAAAAATAATATGTGAAACACGACCAGAAAATAAGGACTCGTTGTGGAATAACGTCACTTAAGAAATATTGAATATTGCAGAAATTAATTAATTAAAAAAAATAATTAAAGTAGTCTATATATAAACTTAAATATACGTACTAGTAGACTTTCAAATACAAAACAATGCTTTTAGAAGATGTGGGAAAAACACTTACCTCGTATTAAAATCCCGAGTGTTTGTTTGTTTTGAGGGCTGATGCTGTTATAGTAGAACTCACATAAACACACGCGCGAGCTCACTGACTGACTGACTGATGAGATAATCGGAGCAGTAGATCGGACTAAACCAAACCACCACTGCGAGGGGGGTGGTTTCATTATACCACGCGAACAACTAATACATACATCACTACTCTTTTAAATACGTGCCATTTTTTCGTCGAAAACAATCAATGCACGATAAAAACTCAATAGCAAAAGAAACATGTAAAACTCTGATTGTCTGTGGTGATTACCTAGAACACAAAATCCCCCTCCCCCATTCATGAATATGTATGACCATCCTTTAAATTGATACACAACAATACTCTTATGTGGGAATTTGTAACTGTATCTTTCAATGCTTTTTTGCTGTTCTAATGGAAGAATGCATTTTAAAGTGTGAAATGTATTAATTAGCCTACTCTTGGTTTCACTACGAGCGATTTTATTATGCGTGAAGACCTTTTTTTTTTTTTACAGTCTATGTAGACCCTTGTAAAACCAGTGTAGTTGTGCGGAACTACAAAAATTCACAATGGAAGCTAAAGTTTTCCCCGAAATAATAATAAAAAAGTAAATTGATAATTTTTGTTTTTTTATTCAGTAAAACTGCGCAAGGTGTTATTTAGACACCATTGTCAAACAAACAAACAAACAAACAAACAAACAAACACAATTAATATGGATCATTAAAACTTTCTTTTTATGAATATAAAACAAGGATATTAAACCTACCACAATCATAACAAATAAATAAACAATAACAAAGATAATTGGACATTTAAAAATAAAAAATACAATAAGATCCTGAAACTATCCGTAATATTTTCAAACAAACTGACAAGATTCTGTAACTTTAGATTGCTTGAAGGAGACCCTATTTTATGATTTTACAATAGTAACAATATCTGCAGCAAATGCATTATTTTGTAATAATTTGTATGGTTATTTTTTTTTTATTTAGAGTCAGTGAAATATTGTGAGAGTGCAGAGCATGATTTAACCATACCTACATGTGCAAATAGTGCAGAAACAGGAGATTGCCCTCACAAATTTGCCAGCCTCCTTATTCTTTACTTCTGCAAATTTCCACTTATTTGGGCAATAACATTCAAACTGCCTGGGACAGATTAAATCCAAAACAAGCAGATTACTAAATCAATATCAGCATCAAGCTGTCGGAGATTACATTAGCCTAATTCAGGGCTAACATTAACATTATTATCCATCCAAACATTTGATCATACTGCAGAAAAATGAATCGAACAGTCAAATCAAAGATTTCAATTACAGTGATTGACATTTCGGCAAGAAAATAGGAGTTTAATATGAGCTGTGCTGAATGTGTTTGTGTGTGGGGTAATTAGGGGTCTGTTAGAGGTCACGACAGGCTGTTAGGGATTATTCTCTGCATTCATTGTGCAAAAAAGCTGTCCGCTGTCTGGACCATTTCAGCCTCTTAAGAGTCTTCAAGAAAAAAGCAGTGTGCTGACCCCTGCTCTGATCACACTCACATGACCTTCAATCTCTGACTTTCTCTCTGCCCAGGTCATCTCCCACTGTTCCCTCTGTTTCCCGACCGCATGACATCATCCCGCAGCACCGTCCAGCCCTCGGAGAGGGAGTCCTATGAACTGGGGGTGGTGCTGCTCAACAGTAGGCTATGCTTTCATTCAAGGTCTTTAAGGTTTCCATGGTGACCCCCACATTCCAAAGATCAGCTGGTTTCAAGAGGCCTAGAGCTAAATAGAGGAATTTACATTACACAGGATCATTCTTAATCACTAATTATGATGTTTCTGGCAATTAAGCTCTACATTTTATTTTAAAAGTACTAGGGCTATCATTACGCTGTACTTTCATTACTTTTATTTCAGCTAAGGCAACATTTCTCATTTTCCTTCAGTTTAACTTTGAATAAAACTGAAAATACAGTAGGCTACAAACTATATGGTAGAGTGGGGGGAAATGCCCCCCTGGGGTAAAACGCCCCCCAAAATAACCACTAGAATGAATCAAGATACATTTTTACTATTGCTATGCACTACGTTGACAACGGGGATATAGAAATCTCCATGGAGAAGCTGACACCAGCGACGTATTTGAAGAGAAGAGGATTACATGGAAAGTGCTATAATTTTCAGATATTAGTAAACAAATGTTTAATAGAACATTGTTCATAGTGATATCACAGTGATATATGATAGATTAATGGTGAAGTCTGTAGTTTGAGAGCATATGTTATTTATTGGGAATATAATTATATTTTTTAAAATAAACAATTTTTTTAAAAAGACATAGCTTGTGGGGTAAAACGCCCCCTATGCTGAGGGGTAAAACGCCCCCCAAGGGGCATAGTTTCTCTTTATCGTAATTACTATAGTAACATATTTCTGTTCATCAAAGTCTTTATTTTACACTTTAATGCAGTATAACTAGATGGTAAAATCAAGATATTCGAACAAAACATGAAAAAATTACCCCAAGTGAGCATTATCTAGCTAGCCTTGTGGATGCAATGATGTGAGGTGGTTAGGTGACCCAATAATAAAACATAGTGACTTTTAATGCATTTTTGGAATATATTTCACTGTAAATATACTAATTTATGTTTAATATTTATTTAGGGTTTCCTGTTTTTCTTGATGATAGTGGTGAACAAATACTACATCAATTATCAACCCCATATAGGCCTAGTGTAGAAATCAAAATATTAAAATGTTAGAAATTTGGCTATTTTGTGCATTCCTGAAATAAATAATAGGTATATATATACACATGTTGTTGCATTACTTGCCTTTTACTTTTAGAGATTAAAAACTATGTTCATTTTGCTGTTGATTTATGAAGCAAACTGGTTGGTAAGAAAGGGGACATTTTACCCCACCTTGGGGGGCGTTTTACCCCACCGCTGGGGCAAAACGCCCCCTTTGTACAAAAATATTTTCAGTCAAAAAAATAAATTATGAAGGTTGAGCAATTTTAATATTTGGTAAATAACTCCTGCCATAGTCACTCAGAACTGGGATGGTAATTCTAGTCACATTTATGTTTTGTTTCACAATAATGTCACATTTTCCTTAAGGGGGGCGTTTCCCCCACTCTACCCTATATAAACTTTAAAAAGAATAAAAAAAACTAAAGTTAAAATGTATAACGTCATATAAAAGTAAAATAAACAAATAAAAATATGAATAAAACCTATAATAGTATCTCTACTAATAAAATAACTGCAGAGTAAAGATGTAAATGGTGTCACGGACGGTGTTCTCTTACGGTATTCTGAGATTAAGTGAACACTGCCATCTAGAGAACAAAATGACCAATGACACTTTACAACTCTTTTTCATAAAATGACAATTAACTGTGCCTTCAATCTCCAAAATAGAAACAAAACAAAACAAAATAAATAAATAAATAAAATAAAAAAATAAAAGTAGACTACTATATTAGTGGTTTGTTTACATGTTTTCTGAAGCCATTATTAATAATCACCACCATTCACTGAACAAAGTTTTATTTGCCATTTGTACCAGAACACGTAGTAAAACACTGTAAAAATAAATAAATAAATAAATAAATAAAAAAAAATTAAAAATCATGATTTGTAATCACATTTTTTTTTTTTTGTCAAATAAACTTAATATCAACATAATATTTTGTGTTTCTGGTTAATCTCCTTCATTGTATTAACTCAATTTTTCCACTACAATGAACTTAAAATTTTAAGGCAACCGGGTTACTTATTTTTTTAAGTTAAACCAACAATATTTTTTTACAGTGTTTGTAGCAAAGCTTGTTGGATCAACATTAAATTGTAAAAAAAAAGATCAAGATTTGTTATCACAACATTTTTTCTTTTGTCAAATCAGCTTAAATAATCTATTTAGTTAAGATTACTTATTATTTTGAGTTTCTGATGATTAAATCAATGTCCTTCATTGCATTAACTCACTTTTTCTAGTTCAATCAACTTAAAATTAAGGCAACCAGGTTACTTACTTTTTTTAAGTTAAACCAACAATATTTTTTACAGTGTAACAAAACTACACACAATAAATATTCTTTGAAAAGTAAATCAAGATCAATATAAATCTACAACAAACAAACACAATAAAGATTATTACCTCAATATAAGAGTATTGCACTGTCCTGAGATAATTCATGATATAAATATTTTAAAAATAATGTCTATTTTATTTATTTTTAGTTATCCTTTATTTTACAGGGATAGTCCCACTGTCTGAGATAAAAATCTCTTCTTCCTGGGAGTCCTGGCCAGAATGGCAGCACGAAAAGTTTCACATATATAATATACAAACATAAAAATCTTTACTCAGCATTCATAATAATAAAAAACTATAATACACCGTTCTCTGTTTAACAGAGACAGATTCAAAAACACATCACAGGCATAAACTCCTTTTTAGGAAGGAATTCTTCCAAAAATCCATGATTAATTCCTTTTTTTGTCTATATTAAGAATACGATCATTGTCCTCTCCATAAGCCAGAATTTTATCAAACAGCTCCCTGTAATCAGTTTCATTCCCACCTTTAAGAAGGCCCAAGACAGTTGTATCATCAGCGTATTTAATAATTGTGTTGTTCTGGGTAGTGGCACAGTCATAGGTAGAGTGAAGCTTTTGGGACTGAGACAACAGGCCTGTGGTGTTCCTGTGCTTATATAGTGAGCTCAGCAGAGAAGTTCCCATCCTCACCTATTAATAAGAAACTCCGAAACCCAGTTACAGGTGGTGGTTGGGAACTTGGGACCCCGAGGTCTACCAGCTTCTCAATTATAGCTTTCCAGGTTGGATGGTGTTGAAAGCAGACTTATAATCCAAGAAAGCATTTGTGTGTTCTACTCCAGTCCAGGTTTTTTGCAAAGCCATGGCCATTGCATCGTCCACTGATCTATTAAGGTGGTAAGCAAACTGTAAAGGGGTCAACGGTGTCTGAAACCACAGAGTTCATATGTTTAAGTACAAGTGTCTCTAGGCACTTCATGGGAACTGATGTAAGTGCAACTGGCCTGAAATCAGGCTAGGTGGATGTGTCTGTTTTCTTGGGGACTGGTATAATAATAGACGACTTAAAAGTGTGGTAGGCTACTACTCCATGTGTAAAAGACCAATTAAAGGTGTCTGTGTACTCACCTGCCAGTTGTTCCCACAGAACTTCAAAACGTTTGGCGATACACCATCAGGTCCCACTGACTTACGGGTGTTTACCTTCTTAAAAACCTGTTGAACCTGCATGCGCACAGTCCTGTGTTAAAAAAAAAAAGGAGGAGGAATTTTTGAGGGAGTGTCTAATCTGTCAAATTGTGCATAAAAAACATTCATGTTCACATTAAAACAAGGTATTAATGGCTTGATGTCCAGTGCGACAAAAACATCCAGTAAACAACCTAGATTAGATTAACTAATTCAGCCCCTGTTGGTAATCTTAAGACCTGTATTTAATTCTTAGGTTTCTTTGAACAGAAAATATTAGATATCAGATCTCACCTCTCTCCTTCTGACATGGCTCCGATCTCTCCGTTTTATGATCAGTAGGATAATCTCTCTTTTTAGTTATGAGAGAAAACCATATTCATCAGCAGTCGCATATCCAAAGCACCGACCAAAACAATGTTCTTCCGCAAAATGCTTGCAGTTGTTTTGTTTGAGGGCCAAAAGTTATGTTGTATTTTTACATTACCTTAATATAAAGAGGGATTCAATGGGAGAAATAAAGTCATATTTGTGAGATATGAGGGTACGAGCTTCCCATTCTTTTGAACTACTGTATTCTTTTAAAACAAATACAGTAACAGGTGTGATCCATGAAAACAAACCTTCTATTCAAAGAGGACAAAAACATTTATTGCGAATACATTTAATGAAATGTGTAGTCAATGTTACAAAACTATTTTAACAAAAACAGGAAAAATTCAATGTTTGTTTGTTTTTGTTTTTTTTCCACACAAGCATCAAATTAACTCCTCTACAGGAAACCGTACATAAATACTTTCCCCAAATTGTGATCCGATTACTAGGATTTGTGCTGTTTTAAACTGGCTAACCTTCTATCCCACACACCTGGCCCACTGTTAATAAGTTACCTGTACCCCTTGAAATAAAAAGAAAATGCTAGCATGCCAAGCGTGTGTTTCCTCCACCCAACGCCAGGCTGGGTTGATAGATTGTGCATGAGAATGCAATGGGCACCAGAGACATAGTATAAAACCGTCACACGGTCCAAGGGTGCTTCATTTCAGCTACAATCACGTTCGTCCAGGTCCAGGAAGCCTTTGACATTAAAAAAAGGTTTGTAAAAAAATGTGTAGTCAAATGGCAATTTCTTAATAGAAAACAATGTTTTATGCAGTTCAGATGCCAGCCAACCCTAGATGCCAGAATGTTCAAGTGAACGTGCATTCACCATGAAGATGACCTGGATCTCCATCCCGAATAAATAGTTCATCCTTTTTTAGCAGCTACATTTCCAGTTCAGCATAAGAAAGTTTAATAGAACGAATTGTTAAACGAAAATGGTACGTAAATTAACGTTGTACATAAATAACACTGAACAAAAATACCATAAAGAGGTTTGATTTTCCTAATAATGAATAAAACATATTATATATTCATACATAATAGAATTATAAAAAAAAAAATTGCAGTAGAAAAATAAAAATGATAAATTCCACATTCACAACAGACTAAATAGAAATAAAATCAACAAGAAAAATAACACTGATATATTATGCTCTACCTCCAAGAGCATACTTAAAACCGTGAGGAAAAAAATAACCAGAAATATGTCCGTTTGCAGTGAGGTATTCGCTTCCGATCTAGCGAGGTTACTGAAAGAACTTGAGCCCTGCCACAAGGAAGAACTTTTCCAGGAAAATCTCAGAGTCCAGGACGGCGATGTGGGCTGCCCGGCCAATCAGGGAGTTGGCGGTGTTGGGCAGCGCATGGATGACATCGTAACGCACCAGGTTACAGTCTTTGTTCTGAAGCACAGGGAGTAGAAGGTTCTCGATCATCTCGGCATACACTGGACCTGATCGCACAAGTAGAAGGAGAGTTCAAAAGTTTGAGGATGTTAAGGTTTTTAAAATGACTTTAAAAGAAATCCTTTAAGCTCACCAAGCCTTCATTTCTTTGATAAAAAAAAAACAAAACAAAACCCAGCAAGACAGGATTTTTTTTTTGTGAAATATTAATAAAAAATCAAATAATTGTTCTATTTTAAACAAATTTTTAAAATGTAATTTATATCTGTGATGTCAAAGCTGAACTTTCAGCATCATTACTCCAGTCTGCAGTGTCACATGATCCCACAGAAATCATAATAATATGCTGATTTGGAGCTCAACATTTTTTTTTGTATTATCTACGTTGAAACGTTTGATTAATAGAAATCTTTTGTAACATTATTTTTGCGGTCAGATTTTATAGATTTTAAATGTACACGTAAATTTTTCTATATGCCAAATAACATGCATGCATATTCACGCATATAATGCAAAAAAAAAAAAGTTACATTTTAAATAAAGGTCTTTACTGTCACTTTTGACCAATTTAATGCGTCATTGCTGAATAAAAACATTATATTTATATATATATATATATATATATATATATATACAATCACCGGCCACTTTATTAGGTACCCCATGCTAGTAACGGGTTGGACCCCCTTTTGCCTTCAGAACTGCCTCAATTCTTCGTGGCATAGATTCAACAAGGTGCTGGAAGCATTCCTCAGGGAGTTTGGTCCATATTGACATGATGGCATCACACAGTTGCCGCAGATTTGTCGGCTGCACATCCATGATGCGAATCTCCCATTCCACCACATCCCAAAGATGCTCTATTGGATTAAGATCTGGTGACTGTGGAGGCCATTTGAGTACAGCGAACTCATTGTCATGTTCAAGAAACCAGTCTGAGATGATTCCAGCTTTATGACATGGCGCATTATCCTGCTGAAAGTAGCCATCAGAAGTTGGGTACATTGTGGTCATAAAGGGATGGACATGGTCAGCAACAATACTCAGATAGGCTGTGGCGTTGCAAACGATGCTCAATTGGTACCAAGGGGCCCAAAGAGTGCCAAGAAAATATTCCCCACACCATGACACCACCACCACCAGCCTGAACCGTTGATACAAGGCAGGATGGATCCATGCTTTCATGTTGTAGACGCCAAATTCTGACCCTACCATCCGAATGTCGCAGCAGAAATCGAGACTCATCAGACCAGGCAACGTTTTTCCAATCTTCTATTGTCCAATTTCGATGAGCTTGTGCAAATTGTAGCCTCAGTTTCCTGTTCTTAGCTGAAAGGAGTGGCACCCGGTGTGGTCTTCTGCTGCTGTAGCCCATCTGCCTCAAAGTTCGACGTACTGTGCGTTCAGAGATGCTCTTCTGCCCACCTTGGTTGTAACGGGTGGTTATTTGAGTCACTGTTGCCCTTCTATCAGCTCGAACCAGTCTGGCCATTCTCCTCTGACCTCTGGCATCAACAAGGCATTTCCGCCCACAGAACTGCCGCTCACTGGATGTTTTTTCTTTTTCGGACCATTCTCTGTAAACCCTAGAGATGGTTGTGCGTGAAAATCCCAGTAGATTAGCAGTTTCTGAAATACTCAGACCAGCCCTTCTGGCACCAACAATCATGCCACGTTCAAAGTCACTCAAATCACCTTTCTTCCCCATACTGATGCTCGGTTTGAACTGCAGGAGATTGTCTTGACCATGTCTACATGCCTAAATGCACTGAGTTGCCACCATGTGATTGGCTGCTTAGAAATTAAGCGTTAACGAGCAGTTGGACAGGTGTACCTAATAAAGTGGCCGGTGAGTGTATATAGGGCTGTCAAACGATTAATCGCATCCAAAATAAAAGTTTGTGTTTACACAATGTATGTGGGCGCACTGTGTATAATTATTTTGTATATATATATATATATATATAAATAAATACGCACACATATATTTAAGAAAAAAAATGATTTATATATAAAATATTTATATATAATATATATATATATATATATATATTTATATGCATCAAAATATACATGCATGTATGTGTATTTATATATATATATAATAATTATACACAGTGCACCCACATAAATTATGTAAACATAAAACTTTTATTTTGGATGCGATTAATCGTTTGACAGCCCTCACACACACACACACACACACACATATATATATATATATATATATATATATATATATATATCTTACTGACCAATTGGTTGACTGACAGTCAAATTCATACTGGACATGAGGGCCAATAAATAAGTAAAAATATATATTTTTGGGATATATATTTTTGAAACTGTTTCTTTAATTCTCACCAGTCTGTTTGTCCTTTAAGGCTGTTTTGCACATCTCGATTCGGGCAGAGTGATAAGGGACGTAACGGTCCTGAAGGGACCCCACCAACACCACGTTCTTAAAGAACTGAAGACCTGAAACAGAGTTTGAAGGATTGGATATGGAGAAATCCAAATGAACATTGGCTTCGTGAAACCACAATGACATGACACTCACCTGTTTTCTTGCTTAGCTTATAGAGGAAGGTCTGGCGTGGGTCTGAATGGTCACGGCAGGTCAGCTGCAGCAGAGAGCCAGATTTCTTCCACTTCTGCATAAACCACAACCCTGACACAGAGGAAAAATTACAGTGGTTCCTTAATAGAGTTAAACATAGAGTGGCTCATAAAATACTGTCTTCAGAAATCTGCTGAGTTTATGACCATAAGTTACCGGTATTGACGAGGGCCGAGCTGTTGTACAGCGTGCCGAGATGAGGTCCAGATAGAGACAGAAACGTGTGGAGTCTGCTAAGATAACATTTAAACCTGGGCCGCGTCAGCACAGAGCGCACGATCAGATTTCCCAGAGAGTGACCCACAAAACTGAGAAAGACAACACAGTGATTCTGTTACCCTAAGGCCAGATGCATTTTACTTCACAGTTTAAAAATATGAGCTATCTTATAATGCAAAATCATGCTCAAGTGCCAGTGTGGCCAGAATGTACATATGATGCACATTAATTCAGGACAGGGCCAGGGTAAAAAAAAAAAAAAAAAATCACGTCTTTAAAACTTGTCCCTGAGGTGAATTTTTTAGTCAAGTGTTTTGAAATAATAATTTTTAAATGTGACTTTAAATACATAATTTACATGCTAAATATGCCCTCAAAAGGTATAAAAAAGCCTTGTAAAATCAATCAATATGGCTCCTTAATAATAATTTAAAAAATGTTACACTGGATAAAGTCACTGATTTTTTTTTTTTTTTTTTTACGAAACTAGGGAAAAGGGAAAAAATCATGCTTGTAGATCTCTAAAAATACTTTTCTCATATCTGAGTTTAACTTTCTGATATATTTGCTCTTACCTTATTTTGGAAACTGTGAGGTTATAGATTTGTATGTACTGCACTATTTCATCCAAAAGTCTGTCTGTCATTGACTCAAAATCTGCAAATGTGTCATTCTTGAATAAAAAAAAACAAGAAAATCAAGGTTAAAGTTTTAAAACACATCAAATTTTAACACCGTTTCTAATGTTCAATTTCTTTTCCAAGCCAAATGAAGTTTTAAAAGCATGTCCAGTGATTGTACATATACTTTAAAATGTAATAACGTAACAACTATTAATTCTCTAAACTGCCCATCAAACCCAGTGCTTGTTTCATGGGATGTGTTACCTGATTGCGCTCTGACATTAGGAAATCTATTCGAGCACCAGGTAAACCAAGCTCCAGATAAGTCTTCACTAGACGCAGATCTGCACTGTTACCTAAAGAAAAGGTTTTTAAATCAATGTGAATCTGTTAATGTGGAGTTATTCAATTTAAAGAAACAGAAGAGTGTGACTGCTTACCATCCAGGCCATGTACACACACTATGAGGTGTATGCCCTCATCACAGTTTTCATCTTCATCCATGCTGAAATATGGCACAGTGGACGCCAGATCTGCCACATCACTGTACAGGAACCCCGGCAACTTTAGTTGCTTCAGCTCTTCTTTTGCTTGGACGAACCTAAAGGTTCACACACGGGCATTAGCTCATGCATCAGCAATCCACAGTTTCTATGTATTATGCATAAAAACTCCTTGCTTTTAATGCACCTCCAAAAATATCTTGGATTACCAGAATCCAAACTTAATGTGAAACAGCTTTTGATTTCAACAGCAGTTGATTTCTCAAATTTGCCATTATTATTGTAATTTATATTATTTCGCATTAAATTACAGCAACAATTAAAGCTGCAGCCCATAGCTTTTTGTTGGGTTAAAATGATCCAAAATACATATTTGAGAAAATACATTATCAGCCAGTGTTCAAAACTATCTGCTTGCCTTAGCTAGCTCGATTCAAAGTGGTAAGCTTGTAAAAATGTTTTTAATTCCAGTGGTACTGGTGGATTTTAGCAGGAGATTCGAGCATGTCTTTGCATCATTACGTCACATCTGTACACATAAAGAAGGAGTCTCGGCTAGTTGGCTATATTGAGTGTGAGGATGTTGGAGGTGGAGATTTATAACCTTTTCTCACAGCACTTGATATAATTAAACTAGAGCCCGACTGATAAAGGATTTGTTGGTTTTAAAATCCGATATATCGGCCGATATTTTATTATTTTATTTTTTTTATTTCAGAAACGATGATAAGAGATGATACGCGTCATTGCTATAACTGTCACACGCTATTAAAGAAATACTTCAGTCACATTGTCAAAAGTTAAAAGGACAGTCAGTCAACTACACTGTAACAACGTAACATAACTATTACTAGCTAATTCCGCTTCACTCTCGGGTTATTTAACAGCAGCAAAACTGGACATGATAGTCAGTATATTCAACGACTGTGTAGAGTGCCCTCTGGTGGACAAACTCTACAACTCCAACACTTATGACATGGTTCAAGCGAGTTTTGTCTGTTTTTATTTTATTTTTGAAATATTCATTTATTGGCCATTAATAACTGCCGATACCGATAGTTTGGAAAATGCCTAATATCGGCTGATAATATCGGCCTGCCAATATATCGGTCTGGCTCTAAATTAAACTTGTCAATTTGATGCCCGATCTAGAAAGGTTCAAACGACAATCACCAGTGACAACTGGAGACTCGCCTGTTGTAAAAAGACTTTTCAGACTTCGGAGTGGCTACAGAAAAAAAAAGAGACTGCAACCGGACCCATGCGAAAACAAGGATACATATCGGAAGGACATTACATGTAGTCACGCAATGCTGATGTTGTTAACATTAACAATTTGAGAACAAAGTATAATTTACATGGTTTTGCGTGATAAGTGATTTTTAGATTTAATCATCACGATTTACTGCAATGTCATTTGAACCAGAACAAAAGATGATGTTTCTTACTTGTTCAGATGACACTTTTCTGGCAAAAATTATTAAATTGGTCATACTTCCAAAAAGAATAATCTGTGATTCTGAATGTCAGTATCAACACCGGCGCGGCGACTGACAGCTGCACACTCTCCTCAAACATTGTGTTCATCCACGCTGAGTGGTGTCGAACTACAACTCACGTAAAGTTGTACGCGAATGACTGACTATAATTCCGCGAATGACTGCAATTCCAGATTTCGAATAGAGATGGCGACAAAGAGGAAAAAATGCGGACTGCAGCTTTAATTACCGCAAAGATTTTATAAAGGCAGTTACAAGAGGTTAGTCAGGTAGGTTACCTAAAAGAGTAGCCTAAAACAATGTCAAACATAGCTATATGGCTACTGGTCAACATTAAAATTTATACAAGACACCCAGTGTGACCTAGATTACATATGTCGGAGTTAGATCAAGTCATTGAATTTTGATGAAAGTTTAAGACCTTTTTCTACACTGGGATTCAAAAATTAGATTAATACATTTATTCAGCAAGGATGCATCAAATAAACACACGGAATGTATACGTAGGAAACCTCGTGAATTACGGCCGTTTCACCCCTTATTTACACTGCAAGCGTGAGCGCCGCATATTTTTTTACAGCTTGCATGTTAAAGGACAACTCCGGCGCAAAATGAACCTTTTGGTCTAATTACACATTGTTACCTAGTCATGATTGGCGAATGTAAAGAGTTTTATCTCTAAAAACAGTTTAGCCTATAATGCTAGTATAACACTAGTATATAGGGCATAGAGTAATGACAAATAAAAATCGCTTGTTATTACCACTAACAAGGCTCAAAATAGCCCCACACTAACACAGTAGCATAATAAGGGTACCTACATTCAAACCGAAGCATTGAGAACATTGTCAGTGTCCATACAGTTTAATAAGAAGATATTTTATACATACAGTCAACTTCGCGAATACAGAAAGAAGCCATCTTTGAAAACTAGTCTCTACCAGTCGATCTACGAACACAAATCCATGTGCGCTGGTGAGATGTGAATAAGGTAATAAGGTGAGCGCGAACAGTAGGCTACGTGTACATACTGAAGAGAAGAAATGGTTCGTGTTTGTGTTTCTTCCGGAAACAACGGACCATATGAGATTCTGCACAGTTCAGCGCACTTGGATCGGCGTTCGTAAATCGACTGGTAGAGACTATTTTTCGAAGATGGCTTCTTCCTGTGAAGGGAAAAAAGAAAACTCACGCTGTCATCTGAGCAGTAGGGGCACTCTTGTACCAGCACAGATCGTTGCTGGTTGGAGCTGGTCCAGGAGGCCGTGTCTGCAGGCCGGCTGAGGATATGTATGTTTCCTGGAGCTGTTCCAAACCCAGGTGATCATAAAAAAGGGTTTTTCCCTCTGCTCCCCCATCCTCACACCTCCCTTCCTCCCCTGGGAGTCCATTAGCATAAACCAGCCCATCTGTTTCCTCATAGTAACCGTTCTCAATCATTTCACTTTCCTGCTCCTCTTCCTCATCCTCTTCGTCATTAGCATTGGGGCAAGTCTGAATCCCCAGTGTCACAGCTGCAGTCTCCAATGGGCTGATCTCAGATATATCAGTGCTAGAGCGAGAGCCAAAGTAGTTCTCCACAAAGCCTTTCTTCACCAGGTCCGTGCTGCTAGTGACTGACGTACTGGACTGGGCGGCCGTCTGAGGCTCACTACATGCTTCTGGCCCCATACCTAAACCACTAGGAAAATCTGTCTCGGTAGATCCCGTCAGCCTGTCAGGAGCAGAAGTTTCACAGCAGGACTGGAGAGCAGAGTGCTCATCGTGTGACACAGGCCCATCTCCATGACTGATTTTTTGTTGGGCCAAAACTCTAGAGCTCGGTTGCAGGAGGCTGTGAGATTCTCCTGAAAAGATGAGACTCTGTTCCTGCACCAGGATGCTGGACTTCCTGCTAGTGTCCTCTGTCTCCACCTCATCATCCGAGGGGAGGGAGTTAATGGAGGTAAGGGAAGACTGGACTCCACTGATGCCGCTGGTGCTCTCCGGATTGAGGCCCTCCAACGCAGTGGTTGTTCTGGAGGCAGGGCTGAGCGGAGGTGGTCTCTGGTGGGTGCTCTGTGGAGTAAGCTCTGTAGGTGCCTCGAGGCCAGAAGCAGCAAAAGGAGAAGGAGAAAACGGTGCTAGCTGTGTCACAGAGCTGGGCTCACTCTCGATTCCAGAGTCTGAGAGCCTGGAGGAGGCTTGAGGAACACAATCACTCCTCAGTGCAGCTCCACAAGCTCCGACAAACGTGGGGCCATCCCCAACTCGACTCTTGAACTCAGAGAAATCGGTCTGTGTGATCTCTGGAACATCCCTCTTGGCGGTTGGATCTGAGTGGTGCGGTAAGAGAATGGTGACCTTATCACCCTGGTAGGGGTCCTTGTCGCTTGGTTTAACATCAATATGTCTGAGCCCAGCAGGTGGATGTGTCAAATCAACTCTGGCAGCTGCACTCTGTGTGGCTTCTGCTCCAGTACCTGCCTGGGGCCTTGCCTGCATTTGCAAACACAAAAGATTGGAAAAGCCGTCGCTCTGGACACTGACGTTACCTTGAATGTCGCTTGTGGTGCAGTCTTTAGCACAATGCGTGGTTGCGGTTTCATTTTGGAGGATACATTTGCCTATATCATCTAGATCGTCTTTCGGATTGCACTGAGCATCAACGTCTTTGGACTTGGTGGTCGGTTCCCCACGAGGAACCTTCAAGTTCTTGTAGCCTGTGAGGACCACAGAGTCTTTCGAGGTCTGCCTGATCAGCTTCTTTGAGTTTTCAGTCTTGGCATTCTTCTTCAGCTTGATGGATTTGGCTTTGGATTTGAGGGGAGGCTCATTTTGTTCAGGCCAAGCGGTGGCGAGGACAGTTTGCTGCTTATCTGGGCATGGACCAAGGGCTCCCAATCCACTAGCAATGCAGTCTTTTGAGTTGGACCTTTCTGCTTTCGTGGACATAGAGCCACTTCTGGTGTTGTGGAGACCAAGCCATGGACCATCACGATCTTCAGGGTAAAAACAATATAATAAGCAATTAGATGTTTGGCAGACATTTTAATCCAAAATGAGTACAGTACATTTAATTAATTTGAGATTAAGGACATAATGCTGATAATTCCTGAAATGCCCCATGAAGGTTCTGAAACTTTAAGCCTTTCATTACCAAACATATCTTTAACCACTATGTCACACCCAATGTATTCTAAAGACATCATAAACTAAAATACAATCTCATCTTTTTACCCTTCGTTTATACCCTTTAGTTCAGGGGTCTATTCCTACTCATGGAGGGACAAGGTCCTGCAGAATTTAGCTACAACCCCAATTAAACACAGCTAACCAAGGTATTTAGAATTACTAGAAACATCTAGCCAGGTAGATTGTTTAGCAAAATTATACTTGAAAGCTTGTATAACTGAGGCATTTCAAAACTGTTTATCAATGGTGGTGATACAAAACGTAAGCAAGACACATGTGGTATTAATAACTCAGGTGAAGCACCTTTCTCACTGCAGAAAGCATTTATTGTACAATAACTGTAAAGATGAGATGCAAGATGAATCATTAATAATTTCAATACATTTACCCAGAACAAATGTTTAAATTAAAATCCACAAAACTCCAACATTATTTTCAAAATGTGCTTTTTCCCTAAAAGTAAAATCAATTGCATTGTGTTTTTTTTTTCCTAATGAGCTGATGGCTAAATTTTTAGATTATCTGGCAAAGATTATCATGTAATTAATCAAGGAGTGCCATTAAACATACCTTCAGTAATGGATTCCAAATATCTGTCCTCAAAGATGATTGGTAGGGAGTTCACATCCCCATCCAGATCAGCACATTCAACAGGAAGAGGTGGTAAAGACAGGAAGTAGGACGAGTTCTTAATAGCTGTGGTCATCTGTTGGTGACTGTGAGCACTGTTGAATAAAGAAGTTCATTTGAATTATCATGTACTCTTCATGCTAAATAACTACATTACAGTAATGATATTTTAAGACATACTGCAGTTCCTGGTAGGCCAGCGCACTTTGTCTTGGGTGTTCAAGACAAAAGAAAGCTTCTGCAAATCTTTGCACCTAAAAAATTAAACATTCAAGATAAGTAAAGCCAAAAATATACTCTGCACAGACACTTCTTACAATGGAACAACAATTTCATGAATCTTTGTGTCAATAAATGTGTCAGAATAGAATGCAAATGCAATGCATAAATATGCAAGTATGCAAATATAATATGCATACGGTAGAAGTAATCTCGGAGCTCACCCGTAGTGTGTGGTGCTCCTGGGCCAACAGTGCAGAGACGCGCTCATTCAGTGACACCACTTCCAGGAAATTCCCCCACAATGCCATAAGCAGAGAGCACAGCTGCGCCAAGTTCATGTTCACCAGTTCAGCCAACTCATCTGGGCTCTCTGCCCTCTGCTGCAAGAATCCATACACAAATATATATAAAAAAAGCAGTTCAGTAAACCATGATCATGAGGCACCAATCAAGCCAAGCAACAACTAAAGCAAAGGGATTTATGATTGACCTTAACATATATGGTACAAGTAGAGATGCACCGATATGAAAGTTTTGGCCAATACAATAATTATTCATATTTGAAAGACAATAACTGATATATTGGCTGATAAATATTTATATAATGTTAACAAAAATAACGACTTTTTTTCCCATGCACCGATATGAAAGTTTTGGCCAATACAATAATTATTTATATTTGAAAGACAATAACTGATATATTGGCTGATATATATTTATATAATGTTAACAAAAATAATGACTTTTTTTTTCCAACTAATCGTTTCCTTCTCTTTGGGCCTCTAGTCAGTTAACGTAGTCGTAGACTCACTGTTGGCCAACGCTGGTCATGTGTGTGATGCGTGTGACGTACAACAGAAGCTTACGCTATTATACTAGTGAACTGACTCGAGGCCCACAGAGAAGGAAATTAATAGTTGAAATAATGTCGTTATTTTTGTTGTTTTTTGCGCACAAAGAGTATTCTCGTTGCTTGATAAATTTAAGATTGAGCCACTGAAATCACTTGGACTATTTTAACGACATCTTTAATAACTTTGAGGCCGGCAAGTTTCAATCCCAGAAGGAGCCTATGGACTGGTATGGAGGACTGATCCAGCTCTCAGATTTCATCAAAAATATCTTAATTTGTGTTCCAAAGATGAACGAAGGTCTTACAAGGTTGGGACAACATGAGAGTAAATGCTGACAGAATTTTAAAGTAGCCTTTATAACTTGCGCTTCACATGTTGTGCTTAACTGTATTTTACTTTTTTGAAGGGACTCCAATCATATTTCAAGCAACTCAAAACCATCATGGTGCACAGTGCACATCTGAAGTATCTCAGCTGAAGGAAATAAATTATTAATATATCAGCCAAATTTTCTTATGGGGCTGATAACGATATCATTAAAAAGGATCAGATATAGCCCGATATATTGTGCATCCCCTAGGTACGAGTAATTTTATATTACAGTAATGGTATATCTCACATTTATTTTAGCTGGCAATTCAACAAAAAATATTTATGCATTAAAAGTTGTAATGCCTATTTTTACTGATCCAGTAGATTATATACACTTGAAAAATTATGGATGCAAACCAAAAATACATGATTATTCACAATAAGTTCATGATAAGACTAGTAGAATCAGTAAAACACAAACTTTATATTGTAATTAATTTATATAAAACAGTGGTAACCAGGGGGTCCGGGCCCCACTAGGGGGCCTAGGTATTTTTGACAACTCCATGTTTCTTTGCATATAAATTATGTAAATCATAATGAAAATAATAATAATAAATAAAAATTATATATATATATATATATATATATATATTCACTTGATAATCACGACATACCTTGACTTGTTCACAAAGCTCATTAAGTCGGACCTCCACATCAAGTTTTTCTAAAAAAAAGAAAAAAGAAAGAAAAGACAGCCAAGTGAAAATGTTGTTTCTACAGCAGCAGGATGGAGTGAATGAGAGACAAGGGTCTGTCTGAAGAGCCTGTGATTGGCAGCACATGAGAGGGAGCTAGAGGAACAACAGCACAGGAAGTAGTAGGAGTCAGAGGACAGAGAATACCAGCAATGTTCAAGGATTTAGACTGATCCAAAGTCAGCCTGAGATCTGAGATACTGCTAAAGGAAAAAAGAACTAAGCTGAGCTAAGAACTCCCTCACTGAAGGACACTTGTCAATGAAAAATGTCCAAATTAGGGTTGGGGGAACAGAAGAAAGAAAGAGCTAAAAAAGAGACACAAATGAAAGGCAAGAGGCGTGTGGAGCTGAGGTTCGGTTTTGGAGGGACATACCTATGTAGACGTGCCTTTGGTCTCGAGGATAAGGTCTTCTGAGAACTCGTTCATAAAGGACCTGCATGCTGGGCTTGGCTAGTGGTGGGATTGCACATATAGGCACGTTTAAAACTTTCACTCTCCCCTTTTGCTGTTTGAGCTTAAAATGAACCCTTAAATACATGCAAGTTCAGTCACTAGATAGATTCGGTCAGGAGCAGCCAAGGGTGAGTAGTTTAGCATTGAGTGAGTGAGTGAGTGAGAGAGTGAGTGAGTGAGAGTTTAGAGTGAAAGTTCTGAAAGGATTTATATTACAAACATAAAAACGGGAGGTAAAAGGATCTGCTTGCTGATACATTCATAAGAAAGAGGACAGAGGCACAATTGAGGGACAAAGGCTTATTAGAAACACTAACAATATGCTGTTAACAGCAGCTCTTTCTTAGTCTCTAAGAAGTGAGTGGATGCACTAGTATAAGTGAGTGAGTATTCAGTGATGGGCTCTGATGAGATTTAAAATAAAAATTAATATGTGAAGGAAAATAATACAATGCATATACAACAAAAACATAAAATATATAGACAGTAGGGGTAGACAATAAGCAACAAAATATATATAAATATAATCACATATAATTAACCCTCATGTGGTGTTCGGGTCAATTTGACCCGGAGAAGATTTTCTTTTTCCTGAAAATACTAGTTAATGTTATCGCTTTGGACTGAAACTTAGTGACTTTGTTCCCAAGCGGTATAACTATATCTCATTTGTTTTTTGAACATTTTCGTATTTTTTTGTGGGAGTTCTGTTACCTTGTTACACTTGTGGTGTTCCCGGTCAAAAATGACCGGTCTATACAAAATAGCTTATAAATCACTCATTATACCATATTTTCACCCAATCTTGGATTCAATCTTTTTGTCAACTTGTTCTCTTTCAATTAGGACTGGTTTTATATTTCTGTTTGCATCTGATTAATCGTGGGCCTCATTTATCCGAGAGTAGGCATCTCATTTTTTGAGTAAAAAATAAATAATTTATGAATAAATTTGGAAATATGATTTTTTTTTTTTTGAAAAAAATGGTTACTGTTCATCACTCTAGTCTACTCTAATGATTTACCAGGAATTTTGTTTTGAAACTTTTGTTTTGTAAAAAATATGGAACATAGTCACACTTGTGGTGTTCCCGGTCAAAAATGACCGGCCTATAAAAAATAGCTTATAAATCACTCATTATACCATATTTTCACCCAATCTTGGATTCAATCTTTTTGTCAACTTGTTCTCTTTCAATTAGGACTGGTTTTACATTTCTGTTTGCATCTGATTAATCGTGGGCCTCATTTATTTGAGAGTAGGCATGGTAAAAAATGGTCACAATGGGCGACAATTGAAAGTGAATGGGAGAGACTGAAAATAACAGAAGAATTTAGTTTTCAGGAGCATGTTCATTATTTTCATGTACACATATGAGCATGTGTGCTTGCAAACATCGAGCCCTTGGACCTGTGCATGTATCGATACATTTACACGCTACCCAGACACACACACACACACGTTAAAACACACAAACTTTGAGTATTACACACATTCTTTTCCACAGAGAGAAATTTGATTCTACCCTAACCTGCATCTAATATACATTTATCCATCTGACATTACCACACACACACACACACACACACACACACTAACTGGCCGTGACTGCAGTGATCCGGCTTCAAAATAATCTTTCTTTCATGTTCTTGTTTCATCACAGCTTCCAGAAAAAATATTATGACATTTTGTTTTGGAACTGTGAGGTTCTCACCATAGACAGTGGTTCTCACACAGAACTAGACAATATTTACAAATATACATCATGTGATAGCACAGGCATATATAAATGCCTCACAGCACCTTGCTTGTCATTCATTTGTGGCAGCACAATGGCAAAGCAGCTCTCTGCACATGATATTATTCATCAGATTTTTGACTCAGAAAATAGTGGGGAGGATCATTTCTCTCTGGAAAAGAATGTGTGTAATACTCAAAAAAGCTTGTGTGTTTTAATGTGTGTGTGTGTGTGTCTGGGTAGCGTGTAAATGTATCGATACATGCACAGGTCCAAGGGCTCGATGTTTGCAAGCACACATGCTCATATGTGTACATGAAAATAATGAACATGCTCCTGAAAACTAAATTGTTCTGTTATTTTCAGTCTCTCCCATTCACTTTCAATGGTCGCCCATTGTGACCATTTTTTACCATGCCTACTCTCAAATAAATGAGGCCCACGATTAATCAGATGCAAACAGAAATGTAAAACCAGTCCTAATTGAAAGAGAACAAGTTGACAAAAAGATTGAATCCAAGATTGGGTGAAAATATGGTATAATGAGTGATTTATAAGCTATTTTTTATAGGCCGGTCATTTTTGACCGGGAACACCACAAGTGTGACTATGTTCCATATTTTTTACAAAACAAAAGTTTCAAAACAAAATTCCTGGTAAAACATTAGAGTAGACTAGTGTGATGAACAGTAGCCATTTTTTTCAATTTTTTTTTTCATATTTCCAAATTTACTTATAAATTATTTATTTTTTACTCAAAAAATGAGATGCCTACTCTCAGACAAACGAGGCCCACGATTAATCAGATGCAAACATAAATGTAAAACCAGTCCTAATTGAAAGAGAACAAGTTGACAAAAAGATTGAATCCAAGATTGGGTGAAAATATGGTATAATGAGTGATTTATAAGCTATTTTGTATAGACCGGTCATTTTTGACCGGGAACACCACAAGTGTGACTATGTTCCATATTTTTTACAAAACAAAAGTTTCAAAACAAAATTCCTGGTGAAACATTAAAGTAGACTAGTGTGATGAATAGTAGCCATTTTTTTCAAAAAAAAAAATTCATATTTCCAAATTTACTCATAAATTATTTTTTTTTTTACTCAAAAAATGAGATGCCTACTCTCAGACAAACGAGGCTCACGATTAATCAGATGCAAACAGAAATATAAAACCAGTCCTAATTGAAAGAGAACAAGTTGACAAAAAGATTGAATCCAAGATTGGGTGAAAATATGGTATAATGAGTGATTTATAAGTTATTTTTTATGGGCCGGTCATTTTTGACCGGGAACACCACAAGTGTTATAGGGTTTTGAACACCACATGAGGGTTAAACAAAATCAAACTGTAGCATATAAAAGGTATAATAAATATAAATCACATATAATTAAACAAAATTGAATATAATCACAATATACAAATATTATGGAGCAATGATTCAAAAACTTAGTCAACAAGCTTCTCTGAAGGTACATCCAAGGCTTCCATGGAGAAAATGATATTTGATGCTAGATTTTATTTTTTTTCCCCCCAAGTTCATTCAAATAATGTACAAATTTACCAGACAAATTTCTTTTGCTGTTCCATTCCAAAGTTCAGCAATATAATATTTTTCAATGCTCACCAAGGCTGCATTTATTTGATCAAAAATAAAGTAAAAACAACAATATTGTGAAATATTATTAAAATTATATATTTTTTCTATAATAATATATTTTTTAAATTTAATTTATTCCTGTGATTATAGAAGCTTGTTTCCACAATGGAAAAAAAAAAAAAACAATTTAAAAGATAATTTCACCTTTTTTCCTAGTAATTCTCTCTTTTCCCCAAGTTTATATCTTGTGACTTCTTTTTTCAGAACTCTGAGATATAAACTCGCAATTGTGAGTTATAATGTCCAAGACTGACTTTTTTCTCAGCAATTCTGAATGTTTAACTTGCAACTGCGAGTTTATATAACCCAAAATTGTGAGATAAAAAGTTTTTTAATTTTTTTAAACCGTTACGGAAACAAGCTTCCATCCTGATACCAAAGCTGAATTTTCAGCATTATTACTCCAGTCTTCAGTCACGTGATCCTTCAGAAATCATTCTAAATATGCTGCTTTCCTGCTCAAGAAAAATTACTTATTATCATTGTTGAAATTTATTATCATACATCAATAAACATATTATTTGTTTATTACTTATTGTCATTGTTTTTGTCTTTAATGTCACTTTTAATCAATTTAATGCATCCTAGCTGAATAAAGTGAATACAATTTTTAATCCCCAATTTTTTGGACCGCAGTGTATATTGCAGTGTTTAAAGTTTGGTTAAAATAACACCCTTCTGAAATATTGAAGCAAAACATGTCAATTATTTACCAAAATGCCTTACACATTAGTCAATTATTGAAGTTCAGTGTCATTTTATATATATTTATATAATTTCAGTCTTCTTGGAAACAAGAATTTTATTCTTTCAGTACTGATGGGACTACATACCTAGCTCCAATCGCTGGGATGCGGGCAGATTCTTGGCCAGGGAGGTTAAATAACAGAACAGGCCCTGATACGCCTGCAGCAAGCTGGCACACATGTTCTGGTGCAGGCTGAAGGCATGCTGTAGGCACTGATCCGATACCAGAAAGGTTTTGCCCTGCAAATCATAAAAGAGAGCTTTATGCATCAATGAACGTTGAAGAAGAAGCATTAAGAGTTTTTGCACTGTGCTCAAAGAAAGTTCCCCTTAGAGATTCAATCCATTTCATTTGAGATGGGGGAATAAAGTTTTAGTGAACTCTAAATCTCACTATAGTCCAACAGGCACCTTAATGGCAGCTTAATGTGACTAGAGTCTCAAGAGATTTGTTGTAATATAAAAATCACATCATCTCATTAACTGCGAAGTAACAGCTCAAGCGTTTTAGTTACATAATGATATCTATTTATGGACAGCCTTATAGCTCTCACCGATGTCCTGAGAAACGTCTGTTCTTTGCTTTTGAAATGCAATGTCAGCAGTGTTTTTGGGTGCTTTCACACGTGCCTCATTTAGTTAGGTTGAATCGCACTAGCGTTTGTTTCTCCCCCTAGGTGTGGATCAGTGTGGTGTGAAAAGGAAGCAAAACGGCAGAAAAATGCTACAATTGGGGCTTTCGCACGGGATAGTTTTAGTAACTCAGTTCTAGGAACTAACCACCAGGGGCAGGTTTCACAAAGCTATTTTAGACCGGTCTATAGTGTTAGACAAGTCTAAAATTTGCTCATATAGTAGTCTAATGCAAGTTAGATGGTTTCTCAAAAATAAAGACTGACTTAATTCAGACCAAAAAAACTAGACACCTTACCCCAGGCTAACTTAGGTCTAAGACTAACTATGTTACCTTGGCATGGCAACCAGCAGTAACAATCAGTTACATTACAAACAGCCAAAAGCAAAGGGAAAATGGACTTTTCCAAACTAAAAATGTCTTCTTGTTACTACATTGTCCGCTAAATTTCCTAAGTAAAATGTCCTTGTAACTGCTATACTCCTTCAACAAACACATATTTTTCGCTGGGATAAACGGGATGGAGGTGCAGTAGATAAGACGCATGCCTTTGGTGCGAGAGACCCAGGTTCGAATCCACTGGGAGAGACCAATGTGTCCCTGAGCAAGACACTTAACCCCTAGTTGCTCCAGAGCCGTGCGACCTCTGACATATATAGCAATTGTAAGTCGTTTTGGATAAAAGCATCAGCTAAATTAATAAATGTAAATGACACTGAGCGGTTGAATGCGCTTACTCAATCCACCATGTTTTTTGATTTGAAAAGTGTCTTATTTTACCCAGAAAACATTGCAGTGTAGTCCTACTTAAGATAGTCAGAGTCTTAAGCGCTTTGTGCAATGGTCTGATTTAGATGTCTATCTGAAGTCTGACTATCTGCTATATCTAAGCAATTGTCAAAGTCTATCTTTGTGAAACCGGCTCCAGGGTGGTTCTCCAAGAACTAATGGTTCCCATAGGAATCTTTTTGCGTTCACACCGCCAGTAGGAACTCTGAGGTGATGTAAGCCGCGCTTGTTGTTGTGACTTATTTTGACAATGGGTGGACTTTATTTTGAGACACCAGAGTCTGAGCAAACACACAGTGGTCGCATTCTCCGTGTTCATTAAGTTACGATCTGACCAACAGTCCTATCTAATACGTTATTGAATAGAAATATTAATGTACATAAAAGTAGACAATATATAAAAAGTTATAAGCTTATGCCATGTTGATATCCAGTGTTGCTAGCTGAGCAGAAATACATAATCATGTTTCGCTTGGTTTCCTCAAAACTGCGTTGGATTTTCTCCTTAGTGTAAAGGTCGAGAGGACCATCTATCACTGTTTTCCATGTTTGTAGAGTTAGTTTCTGAAGTAAATATACAGGCTATAATAATGCGTTTAAATGTTTGTTTGTTTTTTAATGGCGGGTTCTGGTGTTTATCCACGGATAGTCACGGATAGTTCTGGTTTAGAGTAGACCCTACTCTGATTAGTTCCTTTAAAAGAGTTCCTAGAACTAAAATCGGTACTAGTTCATGCGGTGCGAACACGCCGACATCCGGGTACTTCCGTCAATAGTTCTAGGTTCTTCCGGTGTGAAAACCACTAATATTTAATTCTTTGCCCTTGGCCTGGACCAAATGAACCCGAAACTACAGATGTGAGAGCACCCTTTGACTAATTGTATTAAAATGACACTGCACTAATTTGGCTAAAAAAAAAAAAAAAAAAAAAAAGGTTGATTCAGGTGAGTGAGGATATTTGTGTGTGCGAGTGTGTGTGTGTGTGTGTGTGTCTTACATCTGGTGACAGCTGCTTGACGTAGGTGGTGCCGAACACCACAGATTCCAGTGGTGGGATGAGAGAGTCTTTGCTCTGTGCCGGAGCGTTACGATTCAGCCAGGTGCTTTTAACTGGTCGTGGGAAACTGAGGGGACAATCAAATTCAACACACACATTTCAAAATAAAAGGCACAATATTCAAAACGTGCACCTTTTAAAGGTATGTTTTGTCAATGAAAAGATGTTTTGCTTAAATAAATGAAAAATACTTCTGACAAATACGCTCAAGTTCAAAAGCGTGGGTCGGAAAGATGTTTTAATGTTTTGAGAAGAAGTCTCTTCTGCTCACCAAGGCTGTATTTATTTGATCAAAAACACATCAAAAACAGTAACATTGTGAAACATTATTACAAATTAAAATATTTTATTAAAACATTTTTTTTCACTTTAATGTAATGTATTCCTGATGGAAAAGCAGAATTTGTGTTTTTTTTTTTTTTTTTTCATTTTTAAGACTTCTGTGTCAGATGATCCTTCAGAAATCATTCTAATATGCTAATTTGGTGCTCAAAAATATTTTATTATTATTATCAACGTCAAAAACAGCTGTGCTGCTTAATATTTTTGTCAAAACTGATTTTGTCAAAACAAATTTTTCCAGGATTCTTTAATGAATAAAAAGTAATTTTACTTAGACATATTGTATATACAATTTTACTGTCAGTTTTAGTCAATTTAATTTGTCCTTGCTGAATAAAAATATTATTTAAAAATAAACAATAAAAACATAAATATATATTACTGAATCCAGACTTTTGCATGGTAGTGTATGTTTTAAATTATTGGCCAGTGTGACAAAGTTAATTTAGCATTTTTTCTATGTGTATAAAGCATAGATGTTTGTTTGTCCTGGAAAACACAGAAGTCTTGGAAGATCACAACCTACTGTCTACACTTACACATATTCATAATGACTACTGTGTTAGGTGCAGTTTTCCACTGCTGACCTGATTAGAGGTTGATGCAGGGCCACTAGTGATGCGTGGATAGTGGCAGAGATGACAGACAGGTGGAAGTAGTCAAACATGACGTTGACGTGCTGGTGGATGCCTCTGTGGAGGCTAAAGTGCAAACGCAGCGTCCGACTGCTGATGCTCTGGAGAGAACTAGGGTCCTCAGGCCTAAACACAGACAAAAACAAACACGTTTATATGTGAAACAATTGTCTAACCCTAAATATAGGCAACTGTAAAATCGGGAAAAAAGCGTTCAGTTATTCATCTACATACGAGTAGTCGCCATCGGTGAAAAACAAGTCCAAAGACAGCTGAAAGTCCATTTCATTTAAGGACTCTTCCACCTGCAGGGGAAAATATACCATCACCACTATCACTAGTGATGCATACACAGGTAGATTTTATCACAGAACTCATAGTGTGACTGTTGTTTGAGTCATTAGAGTCGCTCACCTTCTTTGCATCTAGCAGCATCATCACTTTGAATACGAGGACATCATTGACTACTATCTCCTCATTTTTGTAAAGGATCTGAAAGGTTTTGCTGCAGCCCAAATCATCTTGAACTGTTGCTGGGAAAGCCAGATCTGAACCTGAGAGAAAACACACATTAGAAGGGCCTTACAAAGCTCAGATAGATGTGCTACTCGATGAAATTAAACCTATAAAAAAAAAAGAAATCCCAAACAATCTATTGACTTTACAGAAATAAGCTGCTATATTTTTACAGTTTTTAATTGTTCCGTCATCTGAAACTCTTGTTTTCTGCTTTATTTGTGTACATGCAAATATGGAGTGACAAAGTGAACCAAAACAAGTTTGACATCAATGGTGCCAACATCAAAAACATACATACTGCCCTGATACTTCTACGATGAGAGGATGTGGATGGACAGATAATGATGCTTCTCATCACATTTCACCACAGGGTGAAAGACATTACACACTCCAACAGACACAGAGCATGTGCAAGAAAAGATTCTTTCAACCCACTGTGTCAATCTCTGTGGGCTCTGAGCTAAATGTTGATGTAAAATTAAAGGGGTCATGAACTGCATTATTTTATTATGTTGGGGTGCACTTTTATGTTATGTTAGTATGATTTTTACATCAGAAAGAGCCATAATTTAGAAATAAAAGGCATTTTTCCTACCCAGATTTTAGCCTCCGATTTGAACTCTGTTCGAAAAGCCGTGTCTGCTGTGAGACTTCAGTGTAAACGCCCCTGCTGTGATTGGCTGACATATTTGCGTATGAAATAAGTATTAAATGTGGAACTCTGTCAAAAACTTTTAGCACTTTTTACTATTACAGCTCTCAAGGTTAACTAATCGTGAAGTGTTGACTATAGCATTATATTTAGATTGTGGTCTGAAAGGTTGCAGTGATGAGCATTGTAGCCGATCACAGATATATTGAGTGAATGAATGCAGTGATCTCATCATTGCAACTCAATTTCTGCATAACGATTTTTTTTCATCATAACTAACACAGTGTAAATAAGAGAATCATTGATTATGTAACCAAAGGCTAATAATAAAATGGACTTTGTTAAAACAGGAGTTTTGGTGAGAGTCCAGAACTCAGTCACTAATAAACTCGAGATGTTTGATTGACAGCTCCAGTGATTGTAAAGGGAGTGTTCTCTGATCGCTTTCTATATATGAAGAGTTCAGATGCAAAAGCCTAAGTGCCATTTGAAATTTCCTTCTAGAATGATCATTTTTATCATGCTTGTATATTTAAGTTCAGTGATTTCACTTAAATGGCAATGATAATTACCTATTAATTGTTATTTAAGTGAAATTACTTAACTTAAATATACAAGTTTGATAAAAATCATCATTAGAAACGAAGAAAATTTCAAATGGCATTTAGAGGCTTTTGCATCTGAACTCTTCATATATATAATTTAATGACAGTTTAAAAAAACAGATTATTTTAATCCAACTAAGAGAAACAATGTGAAGTTGACCGTTTAGTCACTAGTTTGATTTACTTACACATAGACAAAGAACATCTGACAGTATATGAATCATTATATATCAGAAATCACTGATCACAGATCAGGCATTAGAATTAACACTTACACGTTGTCGCATTACAGTCAGGTCCATATAGTAAAAGTCAGTTTGCAAAGTCTGTGCCGAAATTGAGACTGGTTTGATGTACCGAATACAATACATAATGCTCAACTGAGACATAATGCTCATATTGTTGGGGAAAAAAAAAAAAAAAAAACACATTCCAAGCATTAATATCCTTTGGAAGGTAATGCTATTTTTAGTCCAGTCGGTGATCCTGTATCGCTCTTCTCTCCTCGTCATCTCTTTAACATGCCGGTAAGCAAGGGCCAAAATTGCAATGATGAAGTAGGAGTTGATTTTCTTCTGCAGAGACAGTCTTTTCACCTACAAGCACATTCCACAGCGAGTCGTTCTCTGGGCTCAGTTTCAATAAAAGCTGTTTTTGGACTAATAAAGGAAGTTTTAGGAACTTACAAGATATTTTTACAGCATGATATTCATTTCTCAGTTCATGACCCCTTTAAAGAGTAACTAAACCCAAAACCAACTTTTTTTAGTTAATGATCTTTAAGAATGGATCTTTATTAATACCAGTCATTGATTCGAGTAACTTTTTTGACATTTGTGTATAAAGTGTTCTATTTCTACAATATATGGTGTAAAAATGTCTTAGTGCTGCCCTCTTACGGTTGAACGGTGGCTACTGCAGTTGAATTTTCCTATTGGATGTTCCGCACTTCGTGACATACGCAGGTTTCAGCTCACCACGCGAGCTACGCCCTTGGCAGTATAAAAACCATCTTGTGTCATCAAAAGCATTGTAGGGAGTCAGGAATTGGAATTGCGAGTATTGAAAATGATCAAGATAGAGTGCATTTCATCTTATTTTTGTCCGTGTTAATCTTAAGGTTACGATTTCCAAACTTTAATTGTACTTAGGGAAATGACTGTTAAGGGGTTTTATGCAACACTTAACACTTTTTAAGGGATTACTTAAGTGAAAAAACAGCATTTAAGGGAAAATCTAAGCGTTTATGTTTCACTTAAAGAAACCCTTAAGTAACAGATAAGGTTTTTTTCCTGCAACACCCTTAGGTTTAAGGGAACCATAAGGGTGAGCTTAAGAAAAAATTACACTTAAGGTGCTTTATGCAACCGTACACAGACCCCTTAAAGAGAGCCGAAGGCTACAGCTTTAAGAACTATGTTAGAAAGGGAAGGTTAGATGTTTAACCCTCATAAGTGAAGATAAGCTGCATTCCTATGCAAAACACCACCTTGAAGAAATCCCTGGAGGTATTGAAGCATTTCGGTAGCAAATTTCAAATTGAAATGTAATAAGCGAAATGGCAATGCAATATGTAAAATGGCAAAGCATTTCCATATTTCAATTCATATTTTCCCTCCCATGTGTAACGTTTGGGGCAAAATTATCACTTAAATTCAATAATATAATTTCCATTTGCCGTTTCCTACTCTAGTACTCTGTAATTTAAACATATCGCTTTATAGTCGCAAAATTCAAATGAAAAGAATAACTAAATTACGGATTAGATATGTTTAACAAGTTACAAAATACAGTCTCTATAGGCCTATCTACTGGGAAAACAGGATGAGGTCTCAGGGATCAATCAATCAAACATAAAATAAAACTTAAATTACATTATAAAACAGGAACCAACAACATTTTATGAAGGTTAAACACAGACTTCCATTAGTTAAAAAATATAACGTGGCATCTCACTTGATTATCTACCATCAACCATACCACCATACCACCATCCATTGCACTGAATGAGTCATGTTTATTTGAGGTGTATGAGGTTTTTTTGTTTTTTTGTTTTTACCAATAGGATGCAGCAGACTGGCCTCCACCCTCTGCGGGATCCGTGGCGGCACCTTCACACCAGCTCGGATCTGATAGAACCTGTCAATCCAGAAAAAAAAACAAAAAAAAAAAACAGGTTTCATTAAGTATTCGAGAAAAGCAAACAAAATCAAAATACTGATTGAAACAACGATATACCATATACAGTTTATACACAACCAGAGACGTTCAGAAAGCTTAGGTAAGGAAAGGACATTTTTTGAAGAAAATAATACATTTATTCAGCAAGGATGCATTATTGGATCAAAACTAAAGTGACAGTAGACATTTATAATGTTACAACTAGGGGTGTGCAAAAAAAAAATCGATTCACATTTGAATTGCGATTCAATCTTTACCGATTCAGAATCGATTTATAGAATTCCAAAAATCGATTCATATATAGGCCTATAGGCTATATTTTTTAATGGCGTGCAGGGGCGGAGTGGCAATCGGGTGAGTCGGGACTTTTACCGGTGGTCAGGTAGTGTTTCTATGGTTTCGAGGGCCGGTCTGATAAATAGTTATTGCAAGTTCTTGCCACCCGCTGGTCAAACTGTGCAGCCACTCTGCTCAACCCGTAAATAAATGCATCGATCCGCAGATCTTATGTTTGAGTTCTGTAGATCTTTTGCCAAGCGTGTCAGATGTTACGGGTTCTAAACCGCACTCGTATAGTTTTTTTCTCTCTCTCATCAAAACCGAATATGTTCATCACGTTTGTGTGCATTTTATTTTGTGATTTCACCGGAGTCTCCACAACGGCGATAGATTGAAGCGTGCGTCCGAGAGAAAACTGCGCGAGCCACAGAGAACACTGTATCCATGACACTGATCGCAGCGGACACGAGCGCTCAGCTTGACTTCAAAAACAACAGGTCTCTTATTTAATAGCGAACTAAATGAATGCTCTGCTAGTTAACTGGAGATACCCGCAAATTACGCACCTATGAACGACTTCACTGGATCTAAACAAATCAATCTAACCATAGATGTTACCAGTAGCGGTGGCTTTTTTAAATCTATTTATTTTCGCAAGGGTTCTATGAAATTAGTATATATTTTTAGGAAGTTCAATGTGCCCAGTCGAGTTCACATTTCAACAGTCAACCTGGTAGCTGAAGTAGGCCTACTCCTTAAACCACATTTAGCATAATTGTTTGTTTGATCTGACTACAGCACTTTAACGCTAAATGTAAAAGCTTTTTATTTAAGTTTTATTTTAAACTTGAATTAAATGTATTTAAAAGCTGGCCAAAGCTTGGCACTTCGCACTTTTTAGTTGCAAAAGTTTTTATTTTTGTATGAAGACATATAAAGTAATATCAAACTTTTCTTTTAAATTATGTCTACTGCAATCAATCACATAGGAAAAATTAAACTACATTTATATAGACCTGCGAATCGTTTTTTGAATCGAGAATCGTTTTTGAATCGAAAATCGATTTTGAATCGAATCTCGAGACAAAAAAAATCGGTATCGAATCGTGACATTTTCTGAATCGTGCACCCCTACAGCGTTTCTTTTAGGCTTCATTCATACACATTTTTACCAATACATTTCCATTACTTTTCCATGACTTTTGAGGCAAATATTCATGATCTACTGGTCCAAGAAAGTGTCATTAAAAAAAATCCATGCTCAAATTTATCATAGCATATCTTAACAAAAAACACTGACTATTAATGCTATTTGTTTGTACAAGCTGTGACTGAGCAAAGAACAGCACGTCACATGACTGAATGACCAAATGGCAAGTATTTGTTTAAACAAAATTATCAAACATAGATTCTATTATACAGAAATTTGTGAAACAAATTGCCGTGATTTTTCCTAGAATTTGCTAATTGATTTTTTTTTTCTAGGTTATGACGGTACAAACCCTCTTTTTTGTACTTTCTATTCATTCAAGAATCTTGAAAACAATGTATCATGGTTTCCATAAAAGTTTTCAACATTAATGATGATAATAAGAAAAGTTTCAACTCAAGAGCACAAACTCAGCATATTAGAGTGATTTCTGAAGGATCATGACATGTGACACTGAAGACTGTTTTATTGCCATCACAGAAATTAATTATATTGTAAAAGATATTCAAATACAAAATCAGTGCTTTTAAATTGTAATAACATTTCACAATAATACATGAAAAATGCAGTTTAAACAGCATTAATACAAAAAAGACTTTTCAATTATCAATTAAATCAGGATTACACATTTTTATTTAAATGTTTAATTTAGGTTCCAGTGCAACAGTATTTTTAACTGAGAAAGTGCACACATTGTTTTCCATTTTGAGGCAAATCAAGGTTTCGGACATTACCCTCCTTTGTTGATTTTGGCCTTTTGTTGATCTAATCAGTCTGATGGGATTAGCATCTCAAGGTTTTGAGTTTCACTGTTACCTGACGAACTCAAGTAACCAGCTGAATCATTTAAATTTGCTTTGTTTCAGAGTCCCTCCTTTATGTAATACCACCCTTTTTGAAATGTATAAACTAGAATGTAAAATTCTCTTAGTCATTCTTGAGATGACTACAGCGACGCAATAAAGAACTTCTGTGTGAAAGATACCTCAATGTCTCCTGGTCTGTTGCTTCTCTACAAATATAGAAGAAAAATATCTCAAAGTCTTCTGGTGTTGCTTCTCTACTTTGGAAGAAAACTTCACTACAGGAAGAAGCCTCTGTGGCCGTCAAAGAGAAGAATCATGCTCTCTCAGTTCCTCATTTCTACTCAGAGTTCGACTGAATAAACCAGATGAGAGAGCTTTAGCACGTGTCTGTATATCTATGCAGCTCTGTTGATATCCTGTGCCCTATCCTCCCATGCATTTGAAATGAAAGAGGAAGCTCAGGCAACCAAAATAGAGCTGCAATTATCCTGACGAGTATATCATGACATCAAAAGCAGGGGGAGATAGGAGGTAAGAATACAACGGGCTGGCCGGAACACAGATCAGGGAACAGGAACAAACAACTAGTAACCTTTACAGGAGCTGAAGAGTAGAATGAGGGTTGCGTTAAGCTTCCTGTCGCACAGCTGAGCAAACCCAATGGCTCTCTGTTTTAGTTAGACCCGTGGCGACAATGTCAGCAGATGTGGAATGTTAGCCTGAGGCTGACACCAAACAACCCTATTAGCACTGCCGATAACACAGGGTTTCTTCCTTTTCATTTGAAAAGAGTCCCTTTAGATGTTTACACTGCGACATAAAAAGAGTGCAGTTACGACAAGTGTTGGGGAAAGTCGCTTTTTAAAAGGAATG
Source organism: Pimephales promelas (assembly GCF_016745375.1). Next base: position 122,955 of record NW_024121104.1, read on the forward strand.
CATTACAATACTGTGTTGCTCCCTAAAAATTTTTACTAAGTATTACTTACTTTTTATGGAAAGTAATGAATTATGTTACTTTTGCGTTACTTTTTCTCATCTGGGCTGGGTATGCTTGTTTGTGTTTTAATCATTTATTTTTAGCGAATGTAAAGGTCCTTTCACACAAAAAGTGAAATGAATAAGACTGAAGGAAATTCATCTGTAGTGTAATTTCTCTTAATATGGGGACAGGATAGGTGTCGGTTCATAAATGGGAGAATAAAGTAACTTGTGTTACTTATTTGAAAAAGTAAGTGAAATTTAAATTTAAATGTAATTTGTTCCTTTAATTACTAGTCATTTGAAAAAAAAGTAATCTATTATGTAACCTGTGTTACTTGTAAGTAATCTATTATGTTAATGCCTTACCCGACACTGCTTCCAACAATTCAACAACATATTTTTTCTTTGGATATCTAGCAAAAATAACTTTATATGCCATACCTATCATCATACTCATACCTTGCACCCCTAGATATATCTACCAGTTTTGAAATGTGGGCCGCACTTGTAACTTAACCCTTACCTGTTCTAAATAAAACTATGGCTTTTCTTAAAACACAATGAGCCCTAGAGATTACATTAAATTTGGATCTTGTGCATTGAAATACTCACGTATTGAAATACATACAAATGATATATGTACTGAATTTGGGTAATTTCAGGTTTTTGAGTCAAGTCACCTTTATTTATAAAGTGCTGTATACAAATAGATTCAAAGCAGCTTTACAGTGTCAACCCCACTTATTATGCACTTGAAAATGCATTTCGGCTGTCGTTCAGCAGAAGGCAGTTCAGTGTTGATTCAGTTCTGTTGTAAAGATCATCAATTATTAAATAAGTTGATTTCATCTATAAAGCAGTTCTGCAAAAAACAACGTCATAGTCCAGCTCTCCTCAGTTCTCAGTCAGATCAATAATATTTTTTTTAAATATTGTTGAAATAGACTACATCGAAACTTGTGCAAACTGCAGTTAACCTCAACTGTATTCTGAGATTATCTGCTAATTAAAATTTCATCCTCACATTAAATATGTAAAGGCATTCAGATTGTCTATATCCATGATCTACATTATTCATTAGTGGGGTTTGGGCATCATGTCTCTTCAGAAGACTTGGACTAATCAGCTCTTTCTTTAAGAATCTTTTTATGAAAAGTCTTGAAATAGACTTTTAATGGAGGGACAGAAATTGGAGGGACAGAAAACTCTGATGAAGATATTTTCAATGAAATCTGACAGCTTTATGTCCCTCTATTGACAGCTACGCAACTACCGGTTTGATGCTTCAAAAAGTTGAACGTGTGTTTTTTTTTTTTTTTTTCAAAAAGTGATGTCACACATTTTTTAGGTGTGATTTTTCACATACAGCAAACATCTCCTCACTATCTGCTAGCTGCCTGTACCCTGAAAAACACAGTCTCTGTAGACACCTCAGGCTCGACTAACGGCTACAAAAACAAACTGGGCCAAACCACACTATGAAACATAAACTGTTCCAGCCAATCACAGATCATAAAACTAATTCATATGATTTGAGTGCTTTTAAAGGGATAGTTCACCTTGAAATTAATTTTTGATTTGTTTTAGCTTACCTCAAGGACATCCAAGATTTAGGTGTCTTTATTTCCACAGTATTTTCAATTTTGACATTTTTCGGTCAAACCGTTGTTGTCTGTCAGTCCCATAATGCAGTTTTAGGGGGTCCACCTCAAAGAGCATGTACAGAGAAGTCAAAAATAAACTTGATTTAATGACTCGTAAATGTAAGTACACACTGATGGCCTAAGACACGAAACGAGCGGTTTGTGTGAGAAAACGAACAGTATTTATATTAGGGCTGCAACAACTAATCTAAAAAATCGATTATAATCGATTATGAAAATCGTTGTCAATGAATGTCATTATCGATTAGTTGGTCTGATTACGTCACGGGGATTGTTTACATGCTACATGCGCTTCTTACATGCGCTTCATGAGGCACACACACAGTCTCTCTCCCTCGCCGGTCTGTGCGCAACACGGACGGTTTGGAGCACATTATCTTCTGTCTCGCATGCGCACTCTTGATTCCGTGAGTTTGAACTAATTTGCGGGCATCAGGAAACCGCTATCAATATGCAGCATACACGAAAATCATTCACCTTTCGGCAAATTCGCCGTTTTGAAACCAAAATAGGTGACCTGCGTTAATCGTGTATACTTTATGAAGCCATACTGTAGTATAATGTGAGATAGAAATGTATATTTAAGTCATTAAATTCAAGTTAACGTAAGCTTTTCCCTCCACTGCGGCTGTCAGTCATTCTATATTCGGTGTTCAAACAGCGCGTCGCGTTACAACAGTTAACATGATGAAACTCTTTCCAAGATGATTCAATGTTATTATTATAATTGATCCGTAGATAAAGGTCTATGGTTTCGTAATATAATGACTATCTTGCTAGACTTTTATTGCTGTAACTTAATCACTTTCTACTGAGTGTGTTAGATCACAACACTAGAGTAGACTCGGCGCACTATAATTGTTCTTCACGTGCACAGTAGCCTAACTGAAATTTAAAACTGTTAAAAGAAAAGGCTTAATAAACTATTGCAAAGATACTGTATAATACACAGTCAATATTGCTTCCTCACTAAACAGCTGTGCATCTGATTTTTACGATGTTTTTCATGAAAGTATAACAACAATACAAAGAGCAATGTGTAACGTTTTACCAGAGATAGTGCTACACTTATTGTCTCTTATTTTTTCCCCACTAAGGAATGTTTTTTTTCACTAAATGTTCAGATTTTATACAATTATTGTGCACTTGTGATTTTTCTAGGCTAAGTTTTTCTGAGTTATCCACTAATCTAGTTTACAATAGCATTTTTGTCATAGGTTATGGTCATATATTTTTTTTATTTGTTGTTTTTCTATATAACGAAGTTGTCTATATTAAGAAGATTGTTTAACACACAAAAGAGTGTGGTTTTTAGTTTTTTTTTAGTTATAATAATATAATAATATAATATAATATAATAAAATAATTTTTTAGTTATAATATATAATAAACAAAAAAATGAAATACATTTTTTATCCGATTAATCGATTAATCGAAAAAATAATCGTCCGATTAATCGATTATCAAAATAATCGTTAGTTGCAGCCCTAATTTATATAGTTTTTACCTCTTGTTAACAGCCGTTCGAACTGATCTGAATCAGATGTCCAACTGAACTGAACTGATCCGTCTCCAGACGTTACGCCACAAGTGATCTCTCGCGTGTCTACGTCACGCATTGTTTACACTGAGATTTCAGAAGTTTTACCTTTCACTAAACATATTTAGATATATCGAAATCGACTTCAGAACCGTCTTCGTCGACGGTTCAGTTCGGTTCATTTGGACATCTGATTCAGATCAGTTCGACGGCTGTTAACAAGAGGTAAAAACTATATAAATACTGTTCGTTTTCTCACACAAACCGCTCGTTTCGTGTCTTAGGCCATCAATGTGTACTTACATTTACGAGTCATTAAATCATGTTTAATTTGGACTTCTCTGTGCATGCTCTTTGAGGTGGACCCCCTAAAACTGCATTATATGACTGACAGACAACACCGGTAAGACTGAAAAATGTCAAAATTGAAAATGCTGTGGAAACAAAGACGTCACCTACATCTTGGATGCACTTAAGGTAAGCTAAAACATATCAAAAATTAATTTCAAAGTGAACTATCCCTTTAATCCAAATGTTCTGAAGAGGCACAATCACTTTATATTATGAACAGATTGAATTTAGGCCTTTTAATCACATATTAACATTGATCAGCGAACCTGCTTGAAGCATGGGACTAGTGTTGTCAAAAAACTCGGTACTTCGGTACCAAGTCGGTACTAAAAAAAAAAAAATGTTACGGTACCAGCTTTTCTAGGTACCGAATACCAGGTTAATCCAGTTCTAGACGCGCTGTCTGAAAGGTGCACAGTTGCGTCCTCTTCATAACGCTGATATGGCTCTCTCTCTCTCTGAATCCACTTGTTGACACGAAAGGAGGAAAGAGCCACATATGAAATATTTTGGATTAGGCTAATGTCACGTTGCCATAAGAGGCCGATTACATGCAAATTCGCAATTTCAAATATAGGCGCGAGGCAAGCGCGCTCATAATAAAAACTCGTTGCATAGCAACGACAGACGCCGCGTGAGAGCAAGCGCTTTGGAAAGAATAAGCACGCGCAAAAATATAATAAAAAAAACACGCGCGATATGTGAACGGCCTCTAAAGTGCTTTCGGGGTAGTTTTACGAGTACATGGGCACAGTAGTATTATCCAACCGACACCAGAGTACTGGTATTAGTATCGATGCATCCCTATTTGTGTCATTTAATGTCAGTGCCAGTTCTAGGCATATTCTTGCCTTTATAACTCAGCAGTTTTAAAAAGCCTTTTCAAAATTAAATATGAATGCAGTTTTAGATTAAATAAAAGTACAGTCAAATCAAATAAAACATGTTTTTTTCTCCTGTAGCCTATAGTTTGGTAATGCTACAATAAGATACCATTTATCAACATTAGCTACTTCACATCAACACATGGAGTGAACAATATATTTTTACAACATTAATTAATGTTTGTAAATGTTATTTAATAGAAACACTTGATTGTTCATGTTTGTTCACTTTATTCATTGTGCATTAAATAAATGTAAACGGATTAGAACTTTACAAACAACTTTAAAAATGTGTTAGTATACTATTGTTTATTTTAGGTCATTTTATCTAATTTTTTTCTAAAGTGTTTATAATACAAATGTACAGTTTCCATACTTGTAAACGTGATAAACACTTAAATATATGTAAATTTAAACTAAGCTTTGGTACCGAAATTGGTACCGAGAACCGTGAACTTTTACTGGTATTGGTACCGAATACTGAAATTTTGGTACCGTGACAACACTACATGGGACCAAACCTCATTGGTTCTTGCTGAAGCTCAAAGGTGCTGCGTAACACGAAAATAAACCACATTAGCTCTTGATGAAACTAAATCGTGTGGTGTAACACAGGAATAAAGCTCATTGGTTCTTGCAGAAGCTCAAACGAGCTGCGTAACACGAGATTGAACCTCATTAACTATTGCAGAATCTCAAACGTGCTGCGTAACATGAGAATGAACCTCATTGGCTCTTGCAGAATCTCAAACGTGCTGCGTAACATGAGAATGAACCTCATTGGCTCTTGCAGAATCTCAAACGTGCTGCGTAACATGAGAATGAACCTCATTGGTTCTTGCAGAAGCTCAAATGTGCTGCGTAACACGAGAATAAAGCTCATTGGTTCTTGCGGGAGCTCAAACGTGATGCGTAACACGAGAATGAACCTCATTGGTTCTTGCAGGAGCTCAAATGTTCTGTGTAACACGAGAATGAACCTCATTGGTTCTTGCAGAATCTCAAACGTGCTGCGTAACATGAGAATGAACCTCATTGGCTCTTGCAGAATCTCAAACGTGCTGCGTAACATGAGAATGAACCTCATTGGCTCTTGCAGAATCTCAAACGTGCTGCGTAACATGAGAATGAACCTCATTGGTTCTTGCAGAAGCTCAAATGTGCTGCGTAACACGAGAATAAAGCTCATTGGTTCTTGCGGGAGCTCAAATGTTCTGTGTAACACGAGAATGAACCTCATTGGCTCTTGCAGAATCTCAAACGTGCTGCATAACACGAGAATGGACCTCATTGGTTCTTGCAGAAGCTCAAATGTGCTGCGTGACACGAGAATGAACCTCTGGATCTTGCACAACTAACCCTTTAAGGTGTGGTCACATTAGTGACATTTCTGTGAAATTTTGCAGGCTAAACAGGTCCATTGTCACTAGTGTAGCGATGCATGAAGAACCGCTCGCATAGAAGTCACTTTCAATCTTAGCGAAATCTGCCTGTTCGAGCAGAAACTCCCAAACTCGCACCATGTGAAGCTCCCAATTGCATGGATTCTTATTAAATTGAATTGTTTACAGAGGAACTGTATATGTGACCACACATTTACACTGCAATTTAAACCGTATAAAAATGCAGTTATTAATCAGGTTACCAGACAACTGTTTATCTGGCAATCGGTCAGGGTTAATTGGGCCTTGACTGCAACTGACTGAAAAAAAAAAAACCTGGTTGAAACAGCAAGGTATTTTGAAGTGCCCCCCACGCAAGCCAACTATGGAGAACCAATCTGCAACATGAAACACAACTGTACAAGCAGACACTTTTGACATGCCCGAACAGAAATAGTTGTGAGGAGACTCCTAAATTATGAATTCTAAGAAAAGCTAGTGCACATTTAGATGCAGAGACTCGCGCCGGCAAGCAAGCAGGAATAACAGACTGTATAGTACTGTAAGAAAGCATTGCACGTCTTTCTTATCAGAAAAGATGATCTCATATGGAATGTCTAAATGGAAATAGTTGCAGGCTGCAAGTGGTAAGTTTTAGCAATGTGTTTAGCAATTACATACTTTTAATTCTATGCAATGTCAAGAACAAACCAGGGTTTACCAATTTGTCCCTAAGACAAAAAAGCAATACACATACATTTAACTTGACAAACGCCAAGAATTCCAGAACATAAACCTGAACCTGGGGAAGAAAAACGTGAGAAAATCCAATAGGGAAGCATATTGTTCACACTTTTGATTTTCATTCAGTATTGTCCTCCTTCCAAAGATAACATCTTAATGCAAATACATGCCTTTGTTCCTCACTATTTGTCTATATGAACTAATCAAACTTTCTCAAGTAACAAATCCATCTTGATGGAGAGCAGAGCCTGATAAAGCATTCTCATATCAAACGTTTCCTGTGCAATCCTTGTTGTTTTAGTCATGGCTGCCACCCAAGATCATCCAAAAAAAAATATTTTACCTATGTGTGCTACCCGACCTGGAGTGACACTTTCTACAGAATAAGACCTTTAGAGCAACAGAAAGGTATTGGAACATGTTCTTACCCTCTTTGGAAGAGATCCACATTATAAAACTTGTGGAGCTCACAAGAGAACTCCACCGTGGCCTGGACCTCCGTCATGCTCGATTCAGGGCTGGAGGACGGCCTGTCTCAAACGATCTGCAGCAAAACTGTGCAGATACAGAACAAATAAACATATTAATCAGTTGTGTCATCAATAGTGAGAGGACCGGAAAAGAGGTTTCTACATTTTACATTACATTTCTACACTGAAATTTAAGCAGAAAATACATTAAAACATAGAAATGTGGTAATATGTTAAAGAAAATATGCACATGTGCATCCAACAGTATGAGAGTATGCACACTGTATCTAGCTTTGTGTGAAGAGCAGATCAAACAATACTGTTAAAAAATCTGGGGTTGGAAAGATTTTTTAAAATAAGTATCTTATGCTCACCAAGGCTGCATTTATTTAATCAAAAATACAGTGATAACTAAATTCAAATTTTATTACAAGATGAATTTGATTTCCATTTTAAAACTTATTTTATTCCTGTGGAAAAGCTGAATTTTTTAGCATCATTACTCCAGTCTTCAATGACACGATCATTCAGAAATCATTCTAATATGGTGCATTTAGTCAGGGAGCCAAAGTCTCAAAAATGGGTTGAACCTGACATGGTCTGCCATACTTTTTATTTGTGTTTTTTCTGTTAACTTTGACCCTAAGAACAAATAATTGGAGGGTCTGCTCTGCCGGAAATATCGCGAAAAAAAATTGTGGGCATTTTAGTGTAAGCACCCTTTATTTTTTATCAGAAAAATGTGAAAAATTATTTTTTTCATCAAATTCTTAGTGGGTTGGGTAGGTTCTCAATAAATGCATTCCAGATACACAGAACACATGTGCAGACAACATCCACTGAAAAAATAATTCTTAAAACACATTTCTACATGATTTCGCATCAATTTAATGCAAAAAAACAGGCGTTTTTTCACTTATTTTCCACTATTTTCATCTTTACTTCATTGGCAATCAACTATTCCCTTAAGTTATGACATCAGGCAATATGCCATTCTTTTCACCAAACACTATACTCATTACACAGAAAAAATTATAAAAATCCAAACAAAATCAATGGATCTGTGATGATTTCACTACTAGTTGGCGATCAACAGGCTCAGAATTTCAATAGAATTTTAGACTACTCTCAAAATTCTTAAAAACATGCTGGATATTTAGCATCATGGCTCACTTACAAACACACACACACACACATGATCTTAGTAATTTTTATGAGTTTGGAACAACCAACCAATGGTTACCAACGGTTACCAACAGACTTCGAAGCTGCTCATCATTGTCTGTGGTAAGTGATAGTGACTAATATACCGGTAGGTCTGCCCCAGAGTTTTGGGAAAAGAATGGTAATATGGATACTGTAATTGTAATTAACTGAAAGGACCACACCAGTCTTCAAACAATAATATTTCTGATGATTCCTCATCCCAAACATATCCCTGTAGCAGCAGCATTCATTCTCTACTAGTTTACTTAGCTAGCTTTAGCCGTTTTAGCTAATGTTGGTGGTTTCTTTAAACGGCATTACTCCTCACAGGTATGGGGTAGAGCGTAGAGACTTACTTTTTTTAAATGCTTAGGATATTATTCTCTAATAGAGGTATGTGTCCTATATGTTCAATAAGCTTCAACCGGAAGTTGAGAAATTGCCAAAATTTCAACTGGACTTGTTAGGTAAAGAAATAGATATGAGAATAAATGCTGCTACAGGGATACGTTTGGAGCGAGGAATCATTGGAAATAAACTTGTATGAAGCCTGGTGTGGTCCTTGAAGTGTTTTTCATGTCAGACAGATAGTAGGCTAGTAAGGATAACTAAAGGCTACATTAAACGTTAGTTGCCATTAGCAATTAGCTACATGGCTAGTTGTTACATTCAGATTTAGAAAGTTTAGCTAGTTAGCTTGTGCACGAATGGCCACACAGACACAAAAAAACAATATGTAGCTATATTGGATATCAGACTGTACACAATACTGAACAATACAAATGTTCAGTAAAATGTAAACATACTATATAGTATGCATAGTTTGTTTTTTGTATATAATACTGTACAGTATAGAGTGAGTGATTTGTCAAAAGCTAGTTACCTAGTAGTGTCAAACATCTAGATTTCTTTCACCCGAATGCACAATATTTTCCATTGGCAGATTTGGTTCTGATCTTATTGGGTTTGCTGTGGAGGAAAAGGTAACGAGAAGAGAAGTCAGCAGACGATTGGAAAGGACTGTAAAAAGGAGTGGAGGACTGAACAGAAGGGAAGAGTAGAATGAGGAGAGTAGAGTGAAGAGGACAGGGGTGGACTGAACAAGAGAGAAGAATAGTAGATGGAAAAAGAGGAGTGAATTGATCATTTACATTTATTCATTTAGCTGATGCTTTTTATCCAAAGTGACTTACAATTGCTATATATGTCAGAGGTCACACACCTCTGGAGAAACTAAGGGTTAAGTGTCTTGCTCAAGGACACATTGGTGTCTCACAGTGGATTCGAACCCCGGTCTCTCACACCAAAGGCATGTGTCTTATCCACTGCGCCATAACCACCCCGCTCAGTGATGATCAGATGTGGTTTGTTGGTGCCTTGGGGAAGAAGGGACCACAGTTGATCACAGTTGCAGGGATGGTATCTGGGATGAGAAATGTTGGAATGATTTCCATGTAGGAGCAGTGCAATTTGGTTCCAGGTCCTCCAATAGTTTGTTGGTGACTTGGGGAAGATGGGACCATAGCTTATCACAGTTGCGGGGATGGTATCTGGGATGGTAAATGCTTGGAATGAACTGCCATGCAGTGTTCGTCCATCCTTTGTGTACTCTGGGAAGTCAAGTTTATCAAACTGTGTGAATCATCAAACCTTCAGGTTCGTTGGTATGAAGGCACCATCCCTAGTTGTCTGCTCTTCAACTGCCATTGTTGTAAAATATATGTAATTCTTTGTAGCTGATGCTGTTCCTAAATCTATTTAGGAGTGACACGATTGACTTCTGGTTTCCTTAACGGCTATCCCAACGTGTTTCGGTGTTGGGATCTTGGCAACTGCTTTGCAGACATCCTGGGCAAGGTTGAGAACTTGTTCTTGCTGCTTAAGACTAACTTTCACCCGGTCGTCTTCACCTAACTCTGGAGATGCATCTGTTATCATCCATGCCAGGTGGTATAACAGCTCAATCTTTGGGATGCCTCCAGGTATGATATCTTGCTGCAGTGTTGGGTCTTCAGTCATACTGCCAGCGATCTGGTGACTTCCTCTGGCTTGAGCTGTTCTGGCTTGTCTTGCTTCCTTCAGGGCCTGCTTAGGTTGGTCCTGGAGTTCCTTCCGTATTCTAGTTGCAGTGTTGTAGGAAGAGACTATGGTGTGAAATATCTCAAGCCTATGCGAGTACCCACAGCTCAAGATTAATTCATCCACGCTGTTACAAAGAGCGTTTTAAAAAATCTTTTTTTCCAACTGCAATTAGATTTTACAATCAGTGCTATATAAGATGATGTAGATGATGGTCATATATATAATCATGGTCATAATGCTTTGAAAAATTGATATTTGAGTACAAGACCTGTTGTTGTTGTGTATGTTGTTGTTATGTTTTTATTTTATTTTTATTGTATTTATGTGCTGCTGTGACATATAAATTTCCCCCCTGGGATTAATAAAAAAGTAAATCATCATCATCAACTCACTTTCTTCTTCATATTCTGCAAGAAGTATGCAGAGTATTAGGGTGGTGATGGTGCAGTGGATAAGGCACATGCCTTTAGGTTGAGAAACTCTGGTTTGAATCCACTGCGAGACACCAATGTGTCCCTGAGCAAGACACTTAACCCCTAGTTGCTCCAGAGGCGTGCGACCTCTGACATATATAGCAATTGTAAGTCGCTTTGGATAAAAGCATCAGATAACTGTAAATGAGTATTTCTTCTTCATACTCTGCCTCTTCCGTTTTCTCCTTAAGTTCCTTCAACTTTGAGAGCATGTGGCCAACATTCATTTATGCTGAGCAAATAGAACATACTTTCTGTGGCACAACCATTATTTTAAAAATACCACCTACTTCAAAGTGCCTTCTAAGGTGGGCAATAAAGGACTGATATGTATGAGGTAACATTGTGAACTCCATGGCTTTCCAAGTATTTATGGAATTCATCCCTCAAAGCTGTAACGAAGAATATGGCATTCAGGTCTGGATGCTGGTGCCATAGGGTGGCCCGTCTCTGAGAGAGCAGATCCTGGGCCAGGGAGGGGCTGTTGCGAGGAGCACCAGTTCCAGGAACCAGATCCGGTTGGACCAATACAGCGCAACTAACAAGACCTGCTCCTCGTCCTTCCTGACCTTGCACAATGTCTGTGCAAGAAGGCTCACTGGGGGAAACGCATACTTGCGTAGGTCCGGGGACCAACTGTGTGCCAGAGCATCCATTCCGAGGGTCCCCTCGGTCAGAGAATAGAACGACTGGTAGTGAGAATTGTCCAGGGCGGCAAACAGATAAACCTGTGGGGTCCACACTGAGGCCTGGATGGTGGCTGCTGCTGGGGCTTCACAGGAGCGGAGGATGCCCCAGGAGGTCGACCTCAGTGACGAGCGGATGGAGGGTCTGCGACCAGTGAACGGGTGGGGCAAAGCTGTCAACCACGTCGCCGAATAACCAAACCTGGGACAGAGGGGCATCCAGGAACCGATTCTTAATGGTGTCCCTCATATCGGCCAGGTTGAGCCAAAGGTGGTGCTCCTGGACCACCAAGGTGGACATCGCCTGACCAATGGAACGTGCGGTTTCCTTCGAAGGGGGCAACACAGCCGAATCCTCATCTCCAGAGGACTGAAGCTCCCCCTACAATGCTGTGAACAACATCTGATCATCAAGCAGAGCCCCAAAGGACATGGTTGGTTGTTGCAGCGCTTGTAAGGTGTGAGGGACCCAAGGAGATTGCCTCAGCGGGGAAGTCCTCACATTAATCCTCAGATCACCCTCAGATCACCCTGACCATGCACAAAAGTAGATTTATTTTGAGGTCCAAAATAAAAGCTAGATCGGGACATAGGCGAGGGGACTGCACCTCCCTTGAGGTAAGCAAGTCTCAATCTCAGCACAGTCATAGTCATATTCCCGCAATGAAAACATGAACTATTCACAAAAGTTGCCTCAGCGTGCTGAATGCCCAACACGAAAAGGAACTATTGTGACCATCTGCTGGCGCCAGGGAATGACCGCATCCATAAACGCACGAGCGGAAAGACATCCTGAAACATCCTGTTGCTCTTTTAGTGAAAACACAAAAATTCAGTGTCAAAGTACCCAAGGATAGCCGTGGTGTAATCGGGGTACACTCTCAAAGAGGAACGACCACCAAGACCGACACACACACACACAAGCAATGCTGTGAAAATCCTTGAGGCCACCACTGATCGCACAGTCACACCAGCAGTGGATACAGAGTCTTGCTTTTCTGGAATCTTAAACATTGCACCAGTCTGCAGAACTCAGCCAGACGAAAGCTCGGCTCCTAAGTGAAAGACAATGTGTGCGTGCGCCCGCTTCCTGTTTATACCCACGCAATGGATCTGTGATGATTTCACTACTAGTTGGCGATCAACAGGCTCAGAATTTCAATAGAATTTTAGACTACTCTCAAAATTCTTAAAAACAAGCTGGATATTTAGCATCATGGCTCACTTACAAACACACACACACACACACATGATCTTAGTAATTTTTATGAGTTTGGAACAACCAACCAACGGTTGCCAACGGATTTTCGAAGCTGCTATACCCACGCTGCGGAGTGGGGCACGTGATGCGATCCCTGAAGTGGTCCCGATTACATTGTCACGTCGATGTTACGCCGCACGTGATCGACTGAAAGGGAACTAAAATTTTAATAGTAGGTACTCAATCAAAACTGCGGAATTGTGGAAGTTTTACACTTACTATCGCCGACTCTGTTATCTTTCTTTCTTCTCAGGTTAAGTCTGAGTGTCATCCTGTATTGATAAACTTCAGATGGTTCAGAATTCAGCAGCTCGGATCATTACACAAACACTGTTGAATGAGCATATTACTCCAGTTTTAGGGAACATTCATTGGTTTCCAATCAGATTTCATATCAATTCAAAATTTTACTTTTTACTTTTTGTAAGGTGTCCTTGAGTGTCTTGAAAGACGTCCAACAAATAAAATGAATTATTATTATTACTACTAGCTAACTAGCTTTTGACAAATCACTCACTCTATATACTGTAAAAACAAAAACAAACTATGCATACTATATAGTATGTTTACATTTTACAGAACATTTGTATTGTTCATTATTGTGTACAGTCTGATATCCAATATAGCTATATATTGTTTTTTTTTTGTCTTGTGGCTTTCTAACTTTCTAAACCGCAATGTAACAACTAGCCATGAAGCTAAATGCTAATGGTAGCTAACGTTTAATGTAGCCTTTAGTTATCCTTACTAGCCTACTATCTGTCTGACATGAAAAACACTTCAAGGACCACACCAGGCTTCATACAAGTTTATTTCCAATGATTCCTCGCTCCAAACGTATCCCTGTAGCAGCATTTATTCTCATATCTATTTCTTTACCTAACAAGTCCAGTTGAAATTTTGGCAATTTCTCAACTTCCGGTTGAAGCTTATTGAACATATAGGACACATACCTCTATTAGAGAATAATATCCTAAGCATTTAAAAAAAGTAAGTCTCTACGCTCTACCCCATACCTGTGAGGAGTAATGCCGTTTAAAGAAACCACCAACATTAGCTAAAACGGCTAAAGCTAGCTAAGTAAACTAGTAGAGAATGAATGCTGCTGCTACAGGGATATGTTTGGGATGAGGAATCATCAGAAATATTATTGTTTGAAGACTGGTGTGGTCCTTTCAGTTAATTACAATTACAGTATCCATATTACCATTCTTTTCCCAAAACTCTGGGGCAGACCTACCGGTATATTAGTCACTATCACTTACCACAGACAATGATGAGCAGCTTCGAAGTCTGTTGGTAACCGTTGGTAACCATTGGTTGGTTGTTCCAAACTCATAAAAATTACTAAGATCATGTGTGTGTGTGTGTGTGTGTGTTTGTAAGTGAGCCATGATGCTAAATATCCAGCATGTTTTTAAGAATTTTGAGAGTAGTCTAAAATTCTATTGAAATTCTGAGCCTGTTGATCGCCAACTAGTAGTGAAATCATCACAGATCCATTGATTTTGTTTGGATTTTTATAATTTTTTCTGTGTAATGAGTATAGTGTTTGGTGAAAAGAATGGCATATTGCCTGATGTCATAACTTAAGGGAATAGTTGATTGCCAATGAAGTAAAGATGAAAATAGTGGAAAATAAGTGAAAAAACGCCTGTTTTTTTGCATTAAATTGATGCGAAATCATGTAGAAATGTGTTTTAAGAATATATTTTTCAGTGGATGTTGTCTGCACATGTGTTCTGTGTATCTGGAATGCATTTATTGAGAACCTACCCAACCCACTAAGATTTGATGAAAAAAATAATTTTTCACATTTTTCTGATAAAAAATAAAGGGTGCGTACACTAAAATGCCCACAATTTTTTTTCGCGATATTTCCGGCAGAGCAGACCCTCTCAATTATTTGTTCTTAGGGTCAAAGTTAACAGAAAAAACACAAATAAAAAGTATGGCAGACCATGTCAGGTTCAACCCATTTTATAGAGCTTTTTGAGACTTTTGGCTCCCCGACT
>NW_024121104.1:138257-177587 GCF_016745375.1 Pimephales promelas
TTTCTCCTTAAGTTCCTTCAACTTTGAGAGCATGTGGCCAACATTCATTTATGCTGAGCAAATAGAACATACTTTCTGTGGCACAACCATTATTTAAAAATACCACCTACTTCAAAGTGCCTTCTAAGGTGGGCAATAAAGGACTGATATGTATGAGGTAACATTGTGAACTCCATGGCTTTCCAAGTATTTATGGAATTCATCCCTCAAAGCTGTAACGAAGAATATGGCATTCAGGTCTGGATGCTGGTGCCATAGGGTGGCCCGTCTCTGAGAGAGCAGATCCTGGGCCAGGGAGGGGCTGTTGCGAAGAGCACCAGTTCCAGGAACCAGATCCGGTTGGACCAATACAGCGCAACTAACAAGACCTGCTCCTCGTCCTTCCTGACCTTGCACAATGTCTGTGCAAGAAGGCTCACTGGGGGAAACGCATACTTGCGTAGGTCCAGGGACCAACTGTGTGCCAGAGCATCCATTCCGAGGGTCCCCTCGGTCAGAGAATAGAACGACTGGTAGTGAGAATTGTCCAGGGCGGCAAACAGATAAACCTGTGGGGTCCACACTGAGGCCTGGATGGTGGCTGCTGCTGGGCTTCACAGGAGCGGAGGATGCCCCAGGAGGTCGACCTCAGTGACGAGCGGATGGAGGGTCTGCGACCAGTGAACGGGTGGGGCAAAGCTGTCAACCACGTCGCCGAATAACCAAACCTGGGACAGAGGGGCATCCAGGAACGATTCTTAATGGTGTCCCTCATATCAGCCAGGTTTGAGCCAAAGGTGGTGCTCCTGGACCACCAAGGTGGACATCGCCTGACCAATGGAACGTGCGGTTTCCTTCGAAGGGGGCAACACAGCCGAATCCTCATCTCCAGAGGACTGAAGCTCCCCCTACAATGCTGTGATCGACATCTGATCATCAAGCAGAGCCCCAAAGGACATGGTTGGTTGTTGCAGCGCTTGTAAGGTGTGAGGGACCCAAGGAGATTGCCTCAGCGGGGAAGTCCTCACATTAATCCTCAGATCACCCTCAGATCACCCTGACCATGCACAAAAGTAGATTTATTTTGAGGTCCAAAATAAAAGCTAGATCGGGACATAGGCGAGGGGACTGCACCTCCCTTGAGGTAAGCAAGTCTCAATCTCAGCACGTCATAGTCATATTCCCGCAATGAAAACATGAACTATTCACAAAAGTTGCCTCAGCGTGCTGAATGCCCAACACGAAAAGGAACTATTGTGACCATCTGCTGGCGCCAGGGAATGACCGCATCCATAAACGCACGAGCGGAAAGACATCCTGAAACATCCTGTTGCTCTTTTAGTGAAAACACAAAAATTCAGTGTCAAAGTACCCAGGATAGCCGTGGTGTAAATCGGGGGTACACTCTCAAAGGGAACGACCACCAAGACCGACACACACACACACAAGCAATGCTGTGAAAATCCTTGAGGCCACCACTGATCGCACAGTCCAACCAGCAGTGGATACAGAGTCTTGCTTTTCTGGAATCTTAACATTGCACCAGTCTGCAGAACTCAGCCAGACGAAAGCTCGGCTCCTAAGTGAAAGACAATGTGTGCGTGCGCCCGCTTCCTGTTTATACCACGCAATGGATCTGTGATGATTTCACTACTAGTTGGCGATCAACAGGCTCAGAATTTCAATAGAATTTTAGACTACTCTCAAAATTCTTAAAAACAAGCTGGATATTTAGCATCATGGCTCACTTACAAACACACACACACACACACATGCATCTTAGATCTTAGTAATTTTTATGAGTTTGGAACAACCAACCAACGGTTGCCAACGGATTTTCGAAGCTGCTATACACGCTGCGGAGTGGGGCACGTGATGCGATCCCTGAAGTGGTCCCGATTACATTGTCACGTCGATGTTACGCCGCACGTGATCGACTGAAAGGGAACTAAAATTTTAATAGTAGGTACTCAATCAAAACTGCGGAATTGTGGAAGTTTTACACTTACTATCGCCGACTCTGTTATCTTTCTTTCTTCTCAGGTTAAGTCTGAGTGTCATCCTGTATTGATAAACTTCAGATGGTTCAGAATTCAGCAGCTCGGATCATTACACAAACACTGTTGAATGAGCATATTACTCCAGTTTTTAGGGAACATTCATTGGTTTCCAATCAGATTTCATATCAATTCAAAATTTTACTTTTTACTTTTTGTAAGGTGTCCTTGAGTGTCTTGAAAGACGTCCAACAAATAAAATGAATTATTATTATTACTACTAGCTAACTAGCTTTTGACAAATCACTCACTCTATATACTGTAAAACAAAAACAAACTATGCATACTATATAGTATGTTTACATTTTACAGAACATTTGTATTGTTCATTATTGTGTACAGTCTGATATCCATATAGCTATATATTGTTTTTTTTGTCTGTGTGGCTTTCTAACTTTCTAAACCGCAATGTAACAACTAGCCATGAAGCTAAATGCTAATGGCAGCTAACGTTTAATGTAGCCTTTAGTTATCCTTACTAGCCTACTATCTGTCTGACATGAAAAACACTTCAAGGACCACACCAGGCTTCATACAAGTTTATTTCCAATGATTCCTCGCTCCAAACGTATCCCTGTAGCAGCATTTATTCTCATATCTATTTCTTTACCTAACAAGTCCAGTTGAAATTTTGGCAATTTCTCAACTTCCGGTTGAAGCTTATTGAACATATAGGACACATACCTCTATTAGAGAATAATATCCTAAGCATTTAAAAAAAGTAAGTCTCTACTCTCTACCCCATACCTGTGAGGAGTAATGCCGTTTAAAGAAACCACCAACATTAGCTAAAACGGCTAAAGCTAGCTAAGTAAACTAGTAGAGAATGAATGCTGCTGCTACAGGGATATGTTTGGGATGAGGAATCATCAGAAATATTATTGTTTGAAGACTGGTGTGGTCCTTTCAGTTAATTACAATTACAGTATCCATATTACCATTCTTTTCCCAAAACTCTGGGGCAGACCTACCGGTATATTAGTCACTATCACTTACCACAGACAATGATGAGCAGCTTCGAAGTCTGTTGGTAACCGTTGGTAACCATTGGTTGGTTGTTCCAAACTCATAAAAATTACTAAGATCATGTGTGTGTGTGTGTGTGTTTGTAAGTGAGCCATGATGCTAAATATCCAGCATGTTTTTAAGAATTTTGAGAGTAGTCTAAAATTCTATTGAAATTCTGAGCCTGTTGATCGCCAACTAGTAGTGAAATCATCACAGATCCATTGATTTTGTTTGGATTTTTATAATTTTTTCTGTGTAATGAGTATAGTGTTTGGTGAAAAGAATGGCATATTGCCTGATGTCATAACTTAAGGGAATAGTTGATTGCCAATGAAGTAAAGATGAAAATAGTGGAAAATAAGTGAAAAAACGCCTGTTTTTTTGCATTAAATTGATGCGAAATCATGTAGAAATGTGTTTTAAGAATTATTTTTTCAGTGGATGTTGTCTGCACATGTGTTCTGTGTATCTGGAATGCATTTATTGAGAACCTACCCAACCCACTGAGGATTTGATGAAAAAAATAATTTTTCACATTTTTCTGATAAAAAATAAAGGGTGCGTACACTAAAATGGCCACAATTTTTTTTCGCGATATTTCCGGCAGAGCAGACCCTCTAATTATTTGTTCTTAGGGTCAAAGTTAACAGAAAAAACACAAATAAAAAGTATGGCAGACCATGTCAGGTTCAACCCATTTTATAGAGCTTTTGAGACTTTGGCTCCCCGACTATTATAATTAATGTTGAAATCAGTTGTGCCGCTTATTTCTGTGGACACTGTGATACATTTTCAGGATTCTTTGATAAATAGAAAGTAAAAAACAGCATTTATTAGGGCCCGAGCACTAACAGTGCGAGGTCCCTATTGAAACTGTTAGGATTATTTTTTTAGGGCCCGAGCACTAACAGTGCGAGGACCCTATTGAAACTGTTAGGATTATTTTTTAGGGCCCGAGCACTAACAGTGCGAGGACCCTATTGAAACTGTTAGGATTATTTTTTTTTTTCTTTTTTCTGCAAAGTAAGTGCCATTTTCGGGGCCGCAACATGCTCAAAAACTCACCAAATTTGGCACGCATGTCAGGACTGGTGAAAAATTTCGTATTTTGTGGGTTTCGCGGATGGGCGGGGCAAAATGGCTCGCTAGCGCCACCTAGAAAATTGGAAAAAATTAGCCCCTCGTCCACGTTCAACCTACATGCACGAAATTTGGTGGGGACGTGTATCATATCAAGACGCACAAAAAAGCCTCAAGAACCCATACCCTAAACTCGACAGGAGGTCCGCCATTTTGAATTTGGCGGCCATTTTTGGACGATTTACAGACTCCGTACTTTAACGAACTCCTCCTAGGGATTTAGTCGGATCGACTTAAAATTTCTGCTGTGCCTTCTAAAGGCATTGACGATGTAAAGTTGTGCTATCTGCGCGTTTTCGTCGATGGGCGTGTCCGTGGCGTCGAAGATTCGCCATGAAACAGGAAGTTGTAGTAACTTGGCTGTAAATGCCCAGATCTGCACGAAATTTTACACATTTGACAAGAGTCCCGCCCTGAACAAATCTACATGCCGACATTCACCCACAGTCATAGCGCCACCTGCTGGCAACAGGAAGTGTCCTTTAACGAAGCAGCCCCCGCCGCTTGTTTGACCGACATGTACGAAATTTCTGTGGTACTTCTACCATGACCAGACGCACAAAAAAGCCTCAAGAACCCATACCCTAAACTCGACAGGAAGTCCGCCATTTTGAATTTGGCGACCGATTTGGGACGATTTACACACTCCGTACTTTAACGAACTCCTCCTAGGGATTTAGTCGGATCAACTTAAAATTTCTGCTGTACCTTCTAAAGGCATTGACGATGTAAAGTTGTGCTATCTGCGTGTTTTCGTCGATGGGCGTGTCCGTGGCGTCGATGATTCGCCATGAAACAGGAAGTTGTAGTAACTTGGCTGTAAATGCCCAGATCTGCACGAAATTTAACACATTTGACAAGAGTCCCGCCCTGATCAAATCTACATGCCGACATTCACCCACAGTCATAGCGCCACCTGCTGGCAACAGGAAGTGGCCTTTAACGAAGCAGCCCCCGTCGCATGTTTGACCGACCTGTATGAAATTTCAGTGGTACATCTACCATGTCCAGCCGCACAGAAAAGTCTCTTGGAGCGATGCCCTAAACTCAACAGGAAGTTAGCCATTTCTAATTTTACCGCCATTTTTGGATGATTTACTCATTACGTACTTTAACTAACTCCTCCTAGGGCTTTAGTCGGATCGCCTTCAATTTCTGCTGTGCCTTCTAAAGGCATTGACGATGAAAAGTTGTGCTATCTGCGCGTTTTCGTCGATGGGCGTGTCCGTGGCGTCGATGATTCGCCATGAAACAGGAAGTTGTAGTAACTTGGCTGTAAATGCCCAGATCTGCACGAAATTTAACACATTTGACAAGAGTCCCGCCCTGATCAAATCTACATGCCGACATTCACCCACAGTCATAGCGCCACCTGCTGGCAACAGGAAGTGGCCTTTAACGAAGCAGTGTGGCAAATGCACAGCCGCACTGGCTGAGCTGCAGAAAATGAAACGCGGCCGCCTCACACCCCGACGTGCTACAGGTGCGAGGGCCCGCCCATCGCTGCTTGCAGCTTTAATTTTTTTCTTTTTTCTGCAAAGTAAGTGCCATTTTCGGGGCCTCAACATGCTCAAAAACTCACCAAATTTGGCACGCATGTCAGGACTGGTGAAAAATTTCGTATTTTGTGGGTTTCGCAGATGGGCGGGGCAAAATGGCACGCTAGCGCCACCTAGAAAATTGGAAAAAATTAGCCCCTCGTCCACGTTCAACCTACATGCACGAAATTTGGTGGGGACGTGTATCATATCAAGACGCACAAAAAGCCTCAAGAACCCATACCCTAAACTCGACAGGAGGTCCGCCATTTTGAATTTGGCGGCCATTTTTGGACGATTTACAGACTCCGTACTTTAACGAACTCCTCCTAGGGATTTAGTCGGATCGACTTAAAATTTCTGCTGTGCCTTCTAAAGGCATTGACGATGTAAAGTTGTGCTATCTGCGCGTTTTCGTCGATGGGCGTGTCCGTGGCGTCGAAGATTCGCCATGAAACAGGAAGTTGTAGTAACTTGGCTGTAAATGCCCAGATCTGCACGAAATTTTACACATTTGACAAGAGTCACGCCCTGAACAAATCTACATGCCGACATTCACCCACAGTCATAGCGCCACCTGCTGGCAACAGGAAGTGACCTTTAACGAAGCAGCCTCCGCCGCTTGTTTGACCGACATGTACGAAATTTCTGTGGTACATCTACCATGACCAGACGCACAAAAAAGCCTCAAGAACCCATACCCTAAACTCGACAGGAAGTCCGCCATTTTGAATTCGGGGACCGATTTGGGACGATTTACACACTCCGTACTTTAACGAACTCCTCCTAGGGATTTAGTCGGATCAACTTCAAATTTCTGCTGTACCTTCTAAAGGCATTGACAATGTAAAATTGTGCTATCTGCGCGTTTTCGTCGATGGGCGTGTCCGTGGCGTCGATGATTCGCCATGAAACAGGAAGTCGTAGTAACTTGGCTGTAAATGCCCAGATCTGCACGAAATTTAACACGTTTGACAAGAGTCCCACCCTGAACAAATCTACATGCCGACATTCACCGACAGTCATAGCGCCACCTCCTGGCAACAGGAAGTGTCCTTTAACGAAGCAGCGTAGCAAATGCACATCCGCACTGGCTGAGCTGCACAAAATGTAACGCGGCCGCCTCAGACCCCGACGTGCTACAGGTGCGAGGGCCCGCCCATCGCTGCTTGCAGCTTTAATTTTTTTTTTTTTTTTCTTTTTTCTGCAAAGTAAGTGCCATTTTCGGGGCCGCAACATGCTCAAAAACTCACCAAATTTGGCACGCATGTCAGGACTGGTGAAAAATTTCGTATTTTGTGGGTTTCGCGGATGGGCGGGGCAAAATGGCACGATAGCGCCACCTAGAAAATTGAAAAAAATTAGCCCCTCGTCCACGTTCAACCTACATGCACGAAATTTGGTGGGGACGTGTATCATATCAAGACGCACAAAAAAGCCTCAAGAACCCATACCCTAAACTCGACAGGAGGTCCGCCATTTTGAATTTGGCGGCCATTTTTGGACGATTTACAGACTCCGTACTTTAACGAACTCCTCCTAGG
Source organism: Pimephales promelas (assembly GCF_016745375.1). Next base: position 145,524 of record NW_024121104.1, read on the forward strand.
GATTTAGTCGGATGGACTTAAAATTTCTGCTGTGCCTTCTAAAGGCATTGACGATGTAAAGTTGTGCTATCTGCGCGTTTTCGTCGATGGGCGTGTCCGTGGCGTCGAAGATTCGCCATGAAACAGGAAGTTGTAATAACTTGGCTGTAAATGCCCAGACCTGCACGAAATTTTACACATTTGACAAGAGTCCCGCCCTGAACAAATCTACATGCCGACATTCACCCTAAGTCATAGCGCCACCTGCTGGCAACAGGAAGTGACCTTTAACGTAGCAGCCCCCGCCATATGTTTGACCGACATGTACGAAATTTCTGTGGTACATCTAGCATGACCAGACGTACAAAAAAGCCTCAAGAACCCATACCCTAAACTCGACAGGAAGTCCGCCATTTTGAATTTGGCGACCGATTTGGGACGATTTACACACTCCGTACTTTAACGAACTCCTCCTAGGGAATTAGTCGGATCAAATTCACATTTCTGCTGTACCTTCTAAAGGCATTGACGATGTAAAGTTGTGCTATCTGCGTGTTTTCGTCGATGGGCGTGTCCGTGGCGTCGATGATTCGCCATGAAACAGGAAGTTGTAGTAACTTGGCTGTAAATGCCCAGATCTGCACGAAATTTTACACATTTGACAAGAGTCCCGCCCTGAACAAATCTACATGCTGTCATTCACCCACAGTAATAGCGCCACCTGCTGGCAACAGGAAGTGACCTTTAACGAAGCAGCCCCCTGTCGCATGTTTGACCGACATGTACGAAATTTCTGTGGCACATCTACCATGTCCAGACGCACTGAAAAGTCTCTTGGAGCGATGCCCTAAACTCAACAGGAAGTCGGCCATTTCGAATTTTACCGCCATTTTTGGATGATTTACTCATTACGTACTTTAACGAACTCCTCCTAGGGCTTTCGTCGGATTGACTTCACATTTCTGCTGTGCCTTCCAAAGGCATTGACGATGTAAAGTTGTGCTATCTGCGCGTTTTCGTCAATGGGTGTGTGTGTGGCGTCGATGATTCGCCATGAAACAGGAAGTTGTAGTAACTTGGCTGTAAATGCCTAGATCTGCACAAAATTTTACACATTTGACAAGAGTCCCGCCCTGAAAAAATCTACATTCAGAAATTCACCCACAGTCATAGCGCCACCTGCTGGCAACAGGAAGTGGCCTTTAACGAAGCAGCCCCCGTCGCATGTTTGACCGACCTGTATGAAATTTCAGTGGTACATCTACCATGTCCAGCCGCACAGAAAAGTCTCTTGGAGCGATGCCCTAAACTCAACAGGAAGTCGGCCATTTCTAATTTCACCGCCATTTTTGGATGATTTACTCATTACGTACTTTAACTAACTCCTCCTAGGGAGTTAGTCGGATCGACTTCAAATTTCTGCTGTGCCTTCTAAAGGCATTGACGATGAAAAGTTGTGCTATCTGCGTGTTTTCCTCAATGGGCGTGTCCGTGGCATCGATGATTCGCCATGAAACAGGAAGTTGTAGTAACTTGGCTGTAAATGCCCAGATCTGCACCAAATTGTACACATTTGACAAGAGTCCCGCCCTGAACAAATCTACATGCCGACATTCACCCAGTCATAGCGCCACCTGCTGGCAACAGGAAGTGACCTTTAATGAAGCAGCGTAGCAAATTTACAGCCGCACCGGCTGAGCTGCAAAATATGCGACGCGGCCGCCTCACACCCCGACGCGCTACAGGTGCGAGGGCCCGCCCATCGCTGCTTGCAGCTTTAATTTTAAATATAAATCTTTTGTAATAATATTATGCATTATCTGTCACTTATGAGGTCCTCCTTACGAAATAAAAGTTAATTTCTTTAAAAAAAAAAAAATCGTACTAACCCCAAAGTACACTTATAATCCCCCCTTCACTGAAAAACACAGAAATGAAAGCATACAGGTTTTAATCAACATTAAGGCGAGTAAATAATGACAGAGTTTTAGTTATTATATCATTTACTTACACTAGAAATTGAATAGAATCTGAAATCGGTTTGAAAACCTCTAGAAGTCGACTTAAAGTCAAAAAGTTCCAACATGCACTTTCACATGCAAACCAAATGCCCTTTCACTACACCAAGCAACTCTGACCCAAGTTCATGAAACGAGTTTGACTACCTCCTGACATTTAAACTCCACAAATATAGCAGAGGCATTCACGTCTGCAAGCATGCATGAATTAACATACAAGACAGTGTATTCTCAGCGCTCTTCACTTTAATATCTTTAAGCACTGCTTGTTCTGAATTACCAGAGAATGCTTTCACACACCCCACAGGCTTTCAGAATGATTCACCCTTATTTGCAATTCACAGTTACAGTACTGAGGTGTGATGCAAGATCCTGACAAGTCCAGCACACTTCAGAAGATTCGATGCAAATAACTCTGCAAATGCTGGCTGGACTCCCCCGCGGGGGTCTCTGGAGGATTTCATGTGCTTTGTGGCATTATCAGGGACTTTAGCTTTCATTAATACAGATTAGCTCTCTTAAATGAAAAACGAACTGCAGTCGCCGAACACATGCAAACCACAAAGTCAAATCAGATCAACCACAGCAAGATTTTCCTTCCAAACATGTGTTAAGCTAAGAGCACAAGAGCCCTGTCCCACTGTCTCAGCACTGCGTGTGCAGATACGAACAGAAAACAGGGCATATTTGTGTAAGGGCGGCCACTTTCCTTCCTTTGAGCTGTGCCTGTGAAATTTAAGTTATGATATTACTATTGCCCTACTTCTTGGCATATGTTCATATTCTTGTGTTTTCTGCTTCCTTCCACACTCTCTCTCTCTCTCTCTCTCTCTGATTCAGACATCTATAGAGCAAAAGAGTCAAGATAATAAGTAAAAATCCTATTCTTTTTCCCATTGGGAAATTGTATTAACGATTTAAATGTGTTGAGACATGCCTATCAGCTCAGTCATGTTTCTGTACGAGCCAGAAGTCTGTCATTTCAACTTAAAAATTGTGCTTAATTGTCAAATTCGCAATGAAATGCTACATTACCTACAATTCTGAAGATCCACAATTCATAATCACTGCCTTGTACATTTGTCTGACTTATGTGCTACGTAGAAGTAGACGACTTAGAAGTACTACAAATAGTTATGGAGAAATAATAGGGAAAATGTTACATTAAACATTTTGAGTGATTTGGGTAACGTTAGTTACGTGTGTGCGTGTAAAAGATAATATTATATGTAAATGACTCACCCGTCCTGACAGTGACTCGGTTCAGTATCTTCTCTCTTCATGTTAACTGATCAACACAATCCTATAAATCACATATAAAACGTTTTTAAACATAACTAATACATGTTTAACGTTAACTTAATATTTCTAAAATGCAACGTTATACGCACGTGATTGCATTTGATAATTCAACAAACGTTAAACATTATTATCAATTTCATTTGATTTTCAGTAATATGATTAACAATTTCACAAATACTCAACATTTAAGCATGATTTGTTGAACAGCTTTTCTTTTTAATTCCTGTAACGTTAGGGCAGTTAGCGCTGGCGCTAGTCTGTTTTGCTTATCAAATAACGTTAACGTTACCAGCTTTACAAACATCACACTATTTGCGTAAGTTAACGGGCACGCTGTCAAATCTACATGCTCAACAAACAGTAATAGTTTATAAAATATCTGGCTGCTATGTAATCGAAAACCACGTACGTGTATCCGCTTCGGGAATTTGGGCCTCAATCCGCGGCCTGGATTTCAGAGCGATCCCGCCTCGACGCTCCGATCACTACGCTGCTTAATTCCTCTGCATGTCGATTAAAATTCTGTTATGTCCCGTCCTCACAGCAAAGACTTAAAAGTCCAGATCGCTCGGATTGGATGAAAAATGAGTCACATCTCCGTAAGGTGTGCGGCGAGAGTCGTAGATCATAAATATTGTCTAAACTTGCTGTTAGAGTGAGTTTAAGGGAGGCGCTCACAACAAGCCGGTACAACACCGCCGGTCACTATCAAAGGCGTTAATATGATTCCTGCCCTTATTGTTTATACGTTTTTCACTTGCTTCCATATTATAATTATTCACTTAAGACACTTTCGTTTTCGAAGGATATTGGAGAAAATATCTATCTATACACTAGGGACCTATAAACAATAGGGACCAATAGGCTATATATGAAGAGTTCAGATGCAAAAGCCTCTAAATGCCATTTGAAATTTTCTTCTTTAATATTCTTCTAAAATATCTCCATAAAGTGAAGTCATATTATGATATATTATGCTATAACAAAACCTCAAAACAGATTCTTAAATAAAGTTTATATATATAAGTATATATATATATATATATGAGGAGTTCAGATGCAAAAGCCTCTAAATGCCATTTGAAATTTTCTTCTTTAAAGATGATTTTTATCAAGCTTGTATATTTAAGTTCAGTAATTTCACTTGAATAACAATTAAGTGAAATTACTGAACTTAAATATACAAGTTTGATAAAAATCATCATTAAAGAAGAAAATTTCAAATGGCATTTAGAGGCTTTTGCATCTGAACTCTTCATATATATATATATATATATATATATATATATATATATACTGTATATATATATATATATACACTAGGGACCTCTAATATATATATACACTAGGGACCTCTAAACAATAGGGACCAATATATATATATATGAAGAGTTCAGATGCAAAAGCCTCTAAATGCCATTTGAAATTTTCTTCTTTAATGATGATTTTTATCAAACTTGTATATTTAAGTTCAGTAATTTCACTTAAATTACATTGAGGATTACCTATTAATTGTCATTTAAGTGAAATTACTGAACTTGAACATATAAGCTTGATAAAAATTATCATTTTAGAAGAAAATTTCAAATGGCACTTAGAGGCTTTTGCATCTGAACTCTTCAAATATATATATATATATATATTGTTTATTGGTCCCGGATGATTTTAAAGTGGTTTTGGCCACATTTCAGCAGACCAGGCTGGAAGACCTTAAACCAGTGTGCAAACCATCTAGATCGTGGCTTGTTTTAAGTTTTTTTTTTTTTTTTTTTCCAGCTGAGATATCTTATCAACTGGACCAGACTGGAGACATTTAGGTGTTATAAACAATCTCTCTCTCTCTCTCACACACACACACACACACTAGTCTATTAATCTAATAATATAAAGATAGAACATTTAAAGGCTCTTCAAATGTATACTATTAGTGTTCTTGTTTGTGTATAGGTGGCGTAGGCTATGTCAGTTGCAGTGTTTGTGATTCCTGTCACTCAAAACCTTCCACAAACAGACATCATTAACTCATCTCATCACTAATATATAGTTACATTTACTACTTTGTACTTTGTGCCATATTGGAAAGTAGATTAGTATGAGCAAACATCATTCAAAGCAAATAGTCTTGGAGTTGAATTTTCAAAGTAGTTCCTCTGGTATTCAAATGACTTAAGCCTATAGCTGGTTTATCTGGTTTTAATTTACCATTGTGCAGATAATCCTTGTCACATCCATAATCCTTCTAGCAATATAAAGATCAAAATTCACATAATTAAAGATACTATGATAATCTAAATTAGCAGTTTGTTGAAAATACCATAATTATACAGACATTTATTTGTCTGTTTTTCACTTGTTTATTTTTCATTTATATGTAGAGCTGGACATTTAGCAATTAGCATTTAGCATAGCAGATTTTACTAACAAAAAGAAGCAAGCCGATGAAGAATAATAACTGCCTCTGTATAGAATAAGAATAATAATAACCACAACTGTAAGTATTGTTGTCAGTGCATCTGTGTTTCTTATATGAACTGAAGATATATGCCACAACAGCCAATCACATGTGGTGTCTTATTCGTACCTCTGCAGGAGAATTGTGAGGCTTGACCAACACAGGAAATTTTCCATCCTCATCCATCTGAGAAATCTGTGACTTTGTATTCACAGTGGATGTTACCAAGGGAACTGCTGTGTTTTAAAGCAAGTGATTGAGAAGTGTTTTCCAGACACTTGTATCCAAATGATATTTTCTGACTTCCAAGTGGCAAAAAAAAGATTAGATTATTGATGAATGAGGTTCTATAATATATATATATATATATACATACTGTATATATATATATTGTATATATATATACACACACACAATATAGTTAGATAGATAGATAGATAGATAGATAGATAGATAGATAGATAGATAGATAGATAGATAGATAGATAGATAGATAGATAGATTTCAGTAAAAAAATGGATGTACAAATGTAAATTTAAATTACAAATTTATAACAAATTTATAACAAAATTAATTTGTTATTACATCTTTACAATTTGGCATGTGCCGACATGCCGAAATGAGTCTTAATGAAACAACAACTCTGGGAATATAAAACTAATCTTATAAGTCCCAATCATTAGATTTATCAATTTATTATAAAAGTCCAAGAAGTCACACTTAACCTCTTTGTTGGTCATTAAAGGAACGAAAGGAGCAGCTCCCTCCTCCAGGACAAATGAGCAGCAGCATCATGTTTTGGGGTTGTCAGCTGTTCCTCACCTCACTGGTCAGCTACAGATCATGTTCAGTTAGTTTGTTTGGTGAGATCTGGCTGGGTTTCTCAGATCAGAGGCCTCCTGTGTGAGACGAACATCTGTGAATCAGGAAAAATGATCTGGAGGTAATGCATAAATTCTTTCTCTTTTTTTCTTCCTTTATCTTCTCATTTTCTTTATTGGATATTTAAGCTATGTTTTATGTAATGGAAAAAATATTCACATGAAGTTTATACATTTTATACATACATTTTTATATACTGTGTATATACAAATCACAATCAACTCACTTTTATTTTTTTCTAGGGAGGTTTTTCTCTACTTGTTGTGTAACATGATCAAACAATGCATCTCCACTGGTCTTCATGCACACGGTAAGTGCCTTTAATGATTTAGTTATATCAGTGATTTTTTGTTTTTGGATCAAATAAGAATTCAGACTTGAAAACAATAAAATGCTTGAACTCAAAGGGGAGTGCAGCTTTTCAAACACTGTGCGATTGTGTTATTCACTCAGTCAACACAGATTCCCCACAAGCAATGTGTGTTCATCAAACACAGGGAGGAGGAGTCAAGAAATAAAAGGAAAGAATGGGTGAAGCAATAAAAGATGCGGGGAAAAAGGTTTTACTTGCTATTTAAACATAATGTTATTTTCTTCAAAGTCATGCCATTTTCCAGCATGAGCCACCTTCAGACAGACCAAACTGTGTGTCCTCAGACTAAAGATGGGAATGACATATTTCCAGGTAAACATCTAAAAAACAGAACATACATTTGGAATAAATGTGCTTTTCTTTAACTTCAGTCTCTTTGATATCCCATAGGATTTTACATAATGACTCAGTTCAACATTGCTGAAATGGCCAGGAGAGGGATGGTGAGGAAAGTGCCTGGAACGACATCTCAACATGTAGCATATAAGATTGGCCCCGAGTTCAACTTCAGGATTAACACCAGGTAAACACCTCTGACAGTGAGATATCCCAACAGGAAAATTACAGGCTGTTGTACCTGAATGGAGACCAGTTGCTTTAGAAATCCGTTCAGTAATTGTGTAAAGATAATCAAATATGAAATGAGTTGAAAGTTTACACGTCAATGATGTGCTTTACAGATGACGTTATCAAAATGATCCCCATTCACACGGATCCACGAAAACGACTAATAATGCTGTATTTTCCATGAAAACAAAATTTTATAGCATTGTGTTGATTTGTGTAATTCTTATAACCACTTGTAAAGAGTTCCATTTGCACAAGAGGCATCTCTGAGATGACTCTGAGATGGTGAATGGAAACGTACTCGGTTACTAACGTAACCTCGGTTCCCTGAGAGTAAGGGATCCTCATCCTCCTGGCTCCTTTGAGGAAACGAATGATGAGGTTGTTTCTCCACAGTGACTGGTCAGCCTCAGGAGCATCATCCTTTAGCGTCATATTGAACGCTATGACAAAACGGCACTATACTACGCACATGGCACACGTTATCGTTAATATAACACGCGCTGTGATGGTTAGGTTTAGGTGTGGGGTAGGGTAGGGTAGTCTCATATTACGCGAAAGGATTTATGACGCCTTGGGTTCGCGTGAATATTAATGATAAAGGGTGCCATGTGCGTAGTACAGCGCCGTTTTGTCATTTAGCGTTCTATGTGACGCTAAAGGATGAGAACGGGCTAGGCTGCATTCACTTTGAGCATGGATGGGGAGCGACTCACATCCAAAAGCTCTTGCAAGAAGGAGAGTACCACTGACACTTCGTGAGACTGGCGTTCGAGGTCCCTGGCTGAGCACCAGCCAGTGAATACTGATCCATTCAGAGCATAGAGGCGCCTAAATGTTGCTCTAGCCTTCAAGACCTTTTCTGGGAGGCAGGATACCCGATGAGGGGCCACAGATAGAGGGCCCATAGACGGGGTGAGGGTGCCAAGTTCGTCTGTGTGAAGAGATCCTTCCTCATTGGCCATCACCTGCACCAGTTCTGGAAACCATGCCTGTTATTATATGTTGGCTTTTTCGTCAACAGGTTCCACATAACTGGATTATGTTAAACAAACATAATTTGTTCATGTAACTTCAACATAATGGAATTAATTAATTTTAAACTACCGAATTTAAGTAGTCTCAATGTGAATTTTTAAAGGCTTCCTGGCATGATTCAAAGGCATTTTATTATATTCATTCACCCATTTATATTTCATTTGATTCAGTGACATTTAATTAAATTGATAGACTTTTGCTAGCTATTTAGCAGTAGCACAAATTAGCATCCTGAATGCTAGTATTTACATGCTCCTTCATCCAAACTAATAAAATCAGTCGACAGGAAAACAAAATGCTCCACTCTTCTCCACAATGGTAACCCACTGTAATTTAAATGGTTTAATAATTCCAATGTAATTTAACATTAAACACTATTACACACTATCAAGTCTCCCCCTTTTCTAAATTTCTCACAAAAAACCCCATAACCCCCCATAAAATTACACTTAATTTTAACATTTATTCTCTCTTAATTTAACCATATGCAAAGCATGCTGGGAACTAAAAGCACTGCCCAGTTTCAGTTAAAGTCCCCGTGAACCGGAAGTTGCAAAAGATTTTTCTCCAGTGCTGTGACGTATTTCCAAGTGAAACGGAATATTGAACAGAGGGCAGGGTTTTACTCTAGCGCTCCTCCTCTCCATCTCTCGCTCATAGCAAACTAACGGTTTAAGGGGAGTGGTTAAGCGTTTCCCCACCCAAGTTGTGAAACCTACGTCATCAGAAAAAGAAACCGTTCCAGACCGGAAGTAACTTTTCAGATTTTGATTAAAGATTACGAAGGTAAAACATTTTTTAAATATATTTTTACTTGCACGGATTAATTGTTCACCACAAGACTAGTAATATGCGCTAACAAAGTAAATAGGTTCAATTTTGATTTCACGGGGACTTTAATGCAACACAAATCAATCATGTAATCCAACACAAACGGATTAAGTAAACTTAAGTTGTACGTATATTTAAGCAGATTGAACACAATAAAATTAAGTTCGGGCAAAATCTCGCACTATACTGCACTATACTAATCTGGATGTAGGCCGACACATTTTTTTACTTAACATAAATGGTTTGTGTTTAGACAACGCATTAGGATTATAATACATAATTACATAATTACATATATAATTACATATAGACCTTAATAGAAAAAAAAATTCAAGTCAAAAAACACAATTATTATAAGTAAACTATATATATATATATATTATGTAAAGTGCACAACCTTCCTAGTTAATTTTTTTGAGGACTGAGCATCTGCTCTCCTTGATCCGTCTGATGACCTATGGGATCATAAAGAGCGGCCAGGAGGGCCCAACTGGTACCAGTTCTGGGCTTTCCAGGGAACCAGAGTGCTGCTGCAGCGCTGCTTCCCCATAATGTGCAGGTGTCCGGACCGCCACACATGGGCAGGCACACACACTTTAGCCAGAGCTGAAGGCGGCGGATATGCAGTAATCCTAGTTGGAGTACTTACGATGCAGTGGCCATGAGACAGAGAAGCCTCTGAAACTTTCTGAGGGGCGTGCGCACACCTACTCTGAAGGAGGCTATCAGCTTTTGGATAGAGAGAGTGCGCTCTGGTGTGAGCCGCGCTCTCATCATTGTAGAGTCGATAACTGTGCCCAGAAAGATTATGTTCTGGCTCGGTAACAGTTTGTTTGGTAGTTATCATTTTTAACAGTAATCTCATGAGAGCTTTGTTCTGATGTCTCGGAGGATCTAAAATGGGGTGGGTGCCACCGTCCTTCTTTGGCACAAGGAAGTAGCGAATTGGAGCAAGTAGCCCCGCTTTATATTGTTTTAAACCCAGTCCGACACATCGGGATGACTTGCCAGGCCTGGGCCCTCATGGCTAGGGTTTGAATATAGATTGGTGCTGGGCCGTCTAGCATAGGGGGACCTAATAGCTACCCTTGTGTTGTGTTTTGTGCACTTGTTCTCTTTTGGGCTGGTTTGACAGTTCCGACCCAGAGATAAAGTGACAACTATAGGGGAGGGCCGCCTTGTAAAGATGTTTGAAACATACTCATTTTGTGCTTTATTTGGGTCGCTGTGAAAACAGCATTTGTTTGTAGGGGTGCAGGCAGTGCAACGGGCCCATTGACAACAGTCTGAAAATCTCCAGCCACCTGAGCTGAACAGGGAGCTGTGAGATTTAAATGAGCTCTTTTCGAGGGCGGTCCAGCTAGAGCGAGACTCAGACCCTCTCTCTTTCCCCCAGTTGCTAGGAGGGCTTCGGCGGTTCAGAGTCCAACACAATGTGAGAATTTTCAAGTTATTTTCAGTCATGAAGATGAAGGCGTTTAAATATGTGACTTTGGTGATCAAAGATGAGTTTTAAGGTATACAATTATTGACTTAAGTCAGGAGGCTTAATATCTGTATAGTTTCATTTGCAAAAACAGCTATAGCCTAAACATGTAATAACCTACTCAGCGTGCATGACGTAACAGATTCGCGTTTTGTAGTTTACACGGAGACGATAAGGGTGCCGTTTAAAAAACAAAAAACAAAAAAAAAACTTGCACTTAAGCTTTGATAGTGCAATGGTCTAACTAAGGAAACTCTTGAGAATGAATTGAACTGTTGACATATGGCGACATCTTCTGGTTACGGATGGAACTTCCTCTGTCCATGGTGCTGAATTAAATTACATTATTGACATAAACCAAGTTATTTATTTTTGATAAAAAAAAAAATACAAAGAAAATACAAAAATTCTCTTTTGGAGATTTGGATATATATTTTCCATATAGTATTCTTTGAAACACTTTAGAGTAAGATACACATGTCAATACAATACTCATTCAGTATCACGGTATGTTTCAAAGTGACTGTACCTACTGTTTTGTTGAGAGTAATCATGCTAATAAGTCATTTAAATATTGTAAAATAAGTAACTCACTTTACTGACTACATTAGTATATCATTTCTGTTCATAATCACGTCTAAATGAGTTTTGCGTTTCCACCCTTGAATCAGATCTGCATTTCCCATGGGGCTGCCTGAGGAATTTGCATTTTCTGCAACATATCGGATGAGCGGCGATACACCGAATAAGAGCTGGAATATGTGGCAAATGCAAGATCTGAATGGAAAGGAACAGCTCGCCGTCAGACTCAATGGGGAGGCCCTGTCTGTGGAGTTCTCATATAGAACCCAGGAGAACAGAGGGATGACAGCTTTATTCCCTTACCAAACACTCCTCTTCAATTCTCAGTGGCACAACATTTTACTGCTTGTCAAAAAAGGCTCTGCGAGTCTCATAACAGATTGTATAGCAACAGATTCACAGCAGCTGGCACCAAGAGGACAAGTAAACCTAGATGGATTCACACATATTGGAAAACTGAAGGACAATTCAGCAATAGCTGTGCCGGTGAGAATCAAATTAAACTTTTCTTTGTCATCTGTATTTACACAAATACACGTCTTTTTACGTGTTTCTTCCATACTGGTTTGGTATCAGTTGGGGAAACCGTAATATTGTGTGACTCAAAGGCAGTTTAAAGAATATAATGATACTTCTGTATGCCCAAAACATCAAGTTACATATGTTCATTTTCTTCTTGAGGTCATTGTGAGAGGTGAGTTTGAAGGCTGTTTAAAGGCTCTGCGGCAGACTGTCTCTTTAAATGGAATCTGGATTTTGACAAATACATTTCAGCAGATATGTGGGAATTCTAGCAGTGAGGTTCTAGTCCAACAGCTGACCTGCATAAAATATCTGATTTTTCCCATCGAAAGTTAAGACGTTGTTTTATTAGACAAAACCAAACATTTGCCTTTCTCTTACTTTTGGTCTAGTTGTCCAGTTAAGAACTTTTATATCATAAAGGATCGAGGATCTTAAGGGAGACATTCATTTGTTGCTGTTTGTGGATAGTTGATGCATTATAGCATAACCACATAAAGTCACACTACAGGCAAAGACGTGTTTTATGCACTGGTCAATTTTGAGATTTTTTGGCTATTTCACGTTTCCTATTGTGTTGTTTCAGATTAGTGGTAAGAGAACATCCAAGATCCACTTTTAAGTGTTTATTTAATTCCGCGTGTGTTTGTATCTGTAGATTTCAAGTTACAATGCAGATTCAAAATCTGTTTTCTCAAAATGACAAACTCCGTTTTCTCCACTTTAATAGAACTACATACACTAAAATAGTATGTTTATCTCTATCCTATCCTATCCTGTTATGTCATATCAAGATCATATCATATCAAAATCATATCATATATCAAGATCATATCATATCAAATTATCCTACCCTATCCTATTTTTTCATTAAATTAAATTCATTTCATATTTATTTGTATAGCGCTTTTCTCAATACATTGTTTCAAAGCAGCTTTACAGAAATTAGAGTGATCTGTTATCAATGGTAACTGTCTAAGTTATGTGTGCAATAATGTATCTATCCTATCCAATCATATAATATGATACCAGACACTCTTAGAAAAAAGGGTTCATTGGGGTTCTATTTATGAATCATAGGGTTCTTTATTCAACTACAAAGAACCTTTTATGCCAAAAAAGGTTCTATAATGACAAGAAAGATCCCTTTTGGCACAAAGGTTCTTTATAAAGGTTGCCTGGGTTCTCCCAAGGTTTTTTTTTTTCTGCATCCAATCACCTGATGAAGTTTTGGTTCCTTGCCACTGTCGCCTTGCTTTTGGCTTGCTTAGTTGGGGACATTTAATGTTCAACAACATTATTGATCTGTGTTGTATTACTTTCATGTTATCACTGTGAAGCTGCTTTGATACAATTAAAACGTGATTTGACTTGACTTGACTTATAGGCTATTATTCATTCAAATATATTATATTATTCTGCAACATTTTGTAGTTAAATTATTGTTTATTAAACTGTTGTAGTAACTTAATATCACATGTTAATCATGCTGATTTTTGGAGGAGAAAAACTGAAATGGCACTCTTCATGTGATATTGATTAACTACATAAAATTATATAAATATATACTTTTTCGAATCCCCATATTTTGAATTTTGTGTTCATTCACATGCATTCATAAATAGATTTTAGGGTCTTGATGTTTGTCAATAATATGAAACATTTTATCAGGAAAGGACAAAACAAATGATAATGAATGAACCATTCCATATAGAACCTTTTTCCTGGTTACAAAGAACCCTAAAGGGTTCTTATTATTGAACCATTAAAAGCGTGATCCTTTTAGGGGTTCCAAATGCATAGTGCTGATAGAACCTTTTAAGGTTATATATAGAACCTTTTCTTCTAAGAGTGATATCATATCCTTCAGTAAAACCTTTAATATTTCAACATAATAAAACATCCAGTGTTCAGATTTCTGTTCTGGAAATATTTAATATTTAAACATTACATTTTGAAAAAAAAAAATAAAAAAAAAATCCTGATGTAATCAATCGGGGCAAGTGGTCATATATGTTAGTTTTTTTATTTGTTTTACCCTATTCACATAACGTGTCTTACACTGTAAAAATGAAAAATGAATGCGCTTTATCTAAAAAGAAAAAAATGGGGCGACAGATTACAAGCAAAATTATTATTAATTCAATTTAACAAATTAGAATTGAGTAATAATTATTCAAATTAATTCCTTAAAAGTAAACCATTTAATATGAGTAAAACTTACACACACACACACACACACACACACACAAAATACATTTAAGTCGCCATTATGGTGATCGGTATTTGTTTTAGGTTTCTTCTTCAGTGATTCTGTTTGTTAACATTAGGTGTCTTCAATGATGTTCAATATAAAATATAAGAGTTTTTAATTAATCTTTGACGTCTGTCTGTTATTCCGATATTTTTGTTTAATTTTTTGGTGTAAACTTTACTCATTTTAAATGGTTAACTTTTAAGGAATAATTTCATTAATTATTACTCATTTCTAATTTGTTCAATTTAATTAATAATACTGCTTGTAATCTGTTGCCACAATTTTATTGATTAGATAAAGCATATTCATTTTTACAGTGTAATACATAAAAAAAAGTAGTTTAGGGTCGGTACGATTTTTTCAAATGTTTTTGAAAGAAGTCATTTCGTCACGCTCAGGGCTGCGTTTATCTGATCAAAAATACAGTAACAGCCATTCCTCAAGTCTTCAATGTCACACGATCCTTCATAAATCATTCTAAAATGCTCAAAAAATGCTCTAAAATTGGTGCTCAAGAAACATTTCTTCTTATTATAAATGTTGACAACAGTTGCTGCTGAATACATTTTTGATTTAGTATTCTTTGATGAAGAAAGTTTAAAAGAACATCATTTGAAATAGAAATATGAATGCTTGTTGATCATTTTAAAGCCTCACTGCTGAATAAAAGTAATGAATTTCCTTCAAAAACTTACTGACCTCAAACTTTTGAACAATATAGTGTATAAGGGAATGTGTGTGTGTCTTTATACTGAAAGACAAAAGGTTTGTGTCTTCTTCAGTAACTTTTTATGTGCAACTTTTAAATTAAGTGTCACCAAATGATATATTATGTACATATTATGAGCACAGTCCTCTAAACTCATTTAAATTCATTGTTCTGCCAAAACAAAAAAGTGCAGCATAAAACAGCTCGTTTTCTCATGCCAAAAACTAATCAATCTCTTTTTGAACAATACGCATAAGCCATTCGATACACCCCACGGGCTCACATTACAAATGATGCTTTTTGATCGTTGTTTGTCTGTTCTTTCAGTTCGAGCTGCAGTCGATGCTGATTCACTGCGACTTAAACGTCCCGCAGAGAGACGCATGCGGTGACCTTCCTGCGAGCAGACAGGTGAGACTTGTCTAACATCTCAATTTTAACAATGTCTAACAGCTCTACTATTTTCCAGCAGAGCCTTTAGTGTTTGTTAACAGAGGTCAAATGTCACAGTCTAGTAAAATGTCCCGCCGTCTATTCGAATGTGTGCCGGACTCCTCCTCTCACAGTCCCGCAGTCCTCCAATCACAGACCCATAACAAACCACCTCATGAATATGCATGAGCACGGTGTGGTTATGGTCTCCCTTGAGTTCAGATAGTTGAAAGGGGGTTTAGTTGGGTTTCATGGTCAGGGGATCCGTCAGCCCAACTGATCTGAGAAAACAGGGGCTTCTGTGTCTTTGGGGAAATCATGGCTCGCGCTACAGGTGTGCGCGGGCCCTTTTTACTGGTTTTGTTGGAGATAACCCTCATCTGCACGGCGCAGGTAAATGCAACCCTTCTTTGTTCTTTTCCTTTCAGACGGCCGAAGCAGAGTTTAAGGTGAGCGTTTCAAATATGTAAAGAGAAAGAAAGAGAGAAAGTGTGCTTTCTTAAATAGAATAACAAATGCCGTAAAATATTATAGGCTGCATTTGTACAGTGCATGTGTTGGAAGAGACAACTGCACACCTGTTGCATGGCAGGTGTTTGAAATGCTTGCATACACTTAAACTGTTTTGTTTGCACTATATTTTTCACAGACTATTAATATTACATAACCACAATGCATCTAAAAACATGTCATAGGAATACTTTCTACTATTTACTATAGAGTATTTAATATATAATACTAGTTTGCTTACTATTTTTTGAACAGAGGGCTGGTGCCGGATCCCCTGGTCCTCCTGGTGTTGCCGGAATAGACGGCATTGCTGTGAGTTGATTTTTTGTAATTTTTTTTATTTAAAATATAAAGCAATGTAATCGACAAAACAGTGAGATAAAAGTGTGTGTTTCTTGCAGGGGGAGAGAGGTGAACCCGGTGAAGAGGGTTCGACTGTAAATATAGCTTTTTGTGTCAAACATTGATATTATTATCTGCTATATTCAAGAGTTATGTTGTATCTCACACTGTTGTATGTACCCGAAGGGTCCTGATGGAGATACCGGAAAACCTGGCTCTGCGGGACTTCCTGGATTACCTGGAGCCGATGTAAGGAATCACATTAAAATCTTATGGATTCTCTCAATAACATGTTAAAACTGACACAGTCTTATATGGGAAAACGAACCTCAGTGTCAAAGAGTTCAGTCGATGGTGGGCGGCACTCTTAGATGGGTCAAAAATGCAGGGAATTTCTCATGCCGGACCGAAGCAAAGACCACAGGAAAGAAGTCTACCTAAAAGACAACAGGGTTTTTGTTTAAGCATGGACACCCGAAGCCTGGACTTAATTAAAGTGGATTCCCTGTGAAAATGGAAGTGGGGGTCAAGAAAACATCCACTCGGATCTGAGACGGAAGGGTTTTCGAAGGTGTTGAATGACTGACGGGTGTCTTTGTTTAGGCATCAAATGCTGTGTTTAATTGTGTAATCATGTTCATTTTAAGTTCTGTTAATTAATTGTAAGTTATCGATTACTCTTGCGAGGGGTAATAATGTAACATTTCCTCTCTGTGTTGTTCCTCAGGGATTGACAGGCCCTATAGGGGAACCGGGTCTCGATGGCCCTTCAGGACAAAAGGTGAGGGATAATGAGCTTCTCAGGGTTCTGCATCAGTGGAGACCTGAGCTCAGATCGGTGTACTGACTGACCTTGCAGACGGAATTAAAAGTATTTGCACATGACCACTAGTTCCTAATCCTGTCTGTGTGCTCAGTGATCTGTGCGGGCCAGTCAGATTCATCAGTTCCTGTTAAACTCACTGATGTTCAAACGCAGCACTTCATTCGGCCTTGGAAGTTTCTGTGGCTTTATGCGAATTTCAGAACAGTAATTGTGCGGTCATGCACATACAAAACAGTGTTTATGTATGCATGGCTATGGAGAGTCCCCACAAAGATAGCGAACCAGACTGTGTGTGTGTGTGGCCTGGTAAATGTCCCCACAAAGATGGCAATATTGAAGATCCTTGTCTTTGAGGGGACATTTTTTTTGGTCTGCATGAGGAAAACAGCTTATAAATCATACTGTACATGTTTTTTGAACATGTAAAAATGCTAAGGCTTTCTGTGATGGGAAGGTTTAGGCTTAGGATTAGTGTAAGGGGATAGAATATACAGTTGGCACTATATAAAAATCATTGTGT
Organism: Pimephales promelas; assembly: GCF_016745375.1. The sequence continues at coordinate 163,152 of NW_024121104.1, forward strand.
CTATGGGAAGTTCCCATAAAACATGGAAACACAACGTGTGTGTGTGTATGTGTTTTAAATTATGTTTAGCCTACAATGAGACTGTGTAATTGTTGTTGTGGAACAGGGAGAACCTGGCAAATCTGGACCCAGAGGAGAGGCGGTAAGTCATTTTTGAACATATCCAAAGCCCCTGCATACCATACAAACACCATTGAGCAGATATGTATAGTTGTAAATATGTAAAGAAATGTGGGAAAATACATAAATACATAATTCAGTTCAAAATGTATACCTTCTTTGTCTTTTTAGGGTTTTGGACCTGATGGACCAATTGTAAGTTGCTTTTGTTTTATATGCTAACCAAAAAAATCAGTGGTTGGAGTGAGGGGTTCTCTAAGGTTTAAATGTAATACTGGTTTGTACAGGGACGACCAGGACCAGGAGGACTTCCGGGCGAGCTGGGAAAAGTTGGACCCCCTGTGAGTAACCTTTTTTTTTTTTTAACGAAGTAGTGTTTAAAAAATAAAATGGCGGATTTTGTTTTGAATACACTGATCGGTCTCTGGGTTAATTTAAGCAAGCAGCCAATTTAGCTGTGTTTTTCTTTTCTTTTCTTTTCTTTTGATATGCTACTTCGTTGATCTGATTTTAAAAATTACATGAACATGAAATATTACATGTTCTAGACCAGTTTCATGAGATTCACTCATCGACAACTAGAGCCATTGCAAGGAATTAATAGATTTAGAACTTTTGAAAAGTAAGAAATAAACAAATAATTATACACAATGCACCCACATATATTATGTAAACACAAACTTTTATTTTGGATGCGATTAATCGTGATTAACCGTTTGACAGCCCTAATATTATTCATTTATGGTACTGCAGTTCAAATCAAATAAGGGCATGGAGCTGCTGGACACTCTATATATATAAAAACCCTTTGAACTCTAAAAAAAAACATAGGTTTTATTTAGGTATTTATTTCATGGTGAACTGTTACTGTAGTACTTTTCTTAGTTTTAGTATTTTGTAATTTTATTTAAAAAGTGAGCAATCTTATAAATGCATATAAGAGTATTCATACAGCTACACTGTAAAGAATTACATGAATTATATCATATTATAAATCATACGATCCATACTTTAACTTGTTTTAACCAAGTTAAGCAATTTATATATATATATATATATATATATATATATAAATTGCTTAATATATATATATATATATATATATATATATATATATATATATATATATATATATATATATAATATAACTATATTATAGTTATACAATATTCTAGTTTCATGTCATTTAAGTACAGTGTATTACAATTCATGAGTTTCTCTATGTATAACAGGGATCAATGGGTGTGAGAGGGCCACAGGGGCCCCGTGGACCAGCCGGACCCCGTGTGAGTATTGCTGTGATTTATCAAGACTAACAGCAATGACCTTTAAACTCAAAACTGGGTCAAAACAACAATCATCTTGGGGGAAAATGACTCATAATGAATGATACTGACTTCAATGTTACACTATCAAAAGTCATTTCAAATTGACATTTAGCAGACACTTTTATCCAAAGGGACTTACGAGAGAGTCATGATCTTTGTAAAAATAGTTCCGGAATATAACAAGAGTTAATTTTTCTCTTTTTACAGTGTACAACTAAAAACATCTGTATGCAATTATAATTGTGAAACAGCAGGGTGACACAACGGCTTTCTTAATCAACTGATCACCCTTTATTTCTTTCAAATTGTGTGAGAGCTTGTAATGAGAATCCCTGGTGTTTACAGGGTGCTGCAGGGATGCTGGGCGGAACAATGGAACTGGTAAGAGGATATCTGCTCCATCAATCAAGCTTTCAACACTGAAATTTGTTGTGATAAGCAATATGTTTTCGTGTAAAGTTCTCAGAGTTGACTATTAGATACGGTTGGACTGAGTGACATAATCTGACTGTAAAGGATCTTTTCGTTTTTTAAGTGCCCCAACGCTTGCTCAGCTGGTACATCTGGTCATCCTGGTTTGCCTGGGATGAAGGTGAGTTTTCTTGTAAAAGGAATTTGTTAATAAGATCAAGACACCTTTTTTTTAAGTTTACACAAATGTATAAATATTTACAATTATTAATATACAGTATATATATATATATATATATATATATATATATATATATATTTTTTTTTTTTTTAAATGAATGTCCATGCTTTTTACTATGAAATAAGTATGTCCTCCTGTCCATTGTAAGGGTCATAAAGGGGTGAAAGGAGAATCCGGAGAGCCTGGTAAACAAGGACACAAGGCAAGAACTTTATATTAGTTATGAAAAGTTTGATATAATTATCCTGACAAAGGAGGAACCAGAACAATCTGGGTTGTGTGTGTGTTTGAGGTCAGCATGTGTCATGAAGTTCTCCAGAGTGAGTCTGAATATAAATTAAGCAATAGGTCTGTTGTAATGAGAAAACATCGTGTTTGAGAATTTTTTTTCTCCCACTGTGACATTTTGGAGATTATTACAGAGCCTCATTTATAATTAAGGTCTCACGCTCGGGCTGCTTTAACGTGGAGGATGTATTTAAATGCTGTCTATTAAAGATCTGTATAGGAATTAAACTCCACTGGCGCATGAAGAATAATGAGGGATTTGAGTGTTGTAAGAATACGTTAGTGTGTGACATTTAATTCACTCTTGCTTGCTGAATGTCCCACGATTCTTGGCTCAGAATCAGTATATTTACACATCATTTACCTCAATCAAAACTTTGCAGTTCATTTTTAAATATTACATTAAAGCAAGAATGATCTATCTATCTATCTATCTATCTATCTATCTATCTATCTATCTATCTATCTATCTATCTATCTATCTATCTATCTATCTATCTGTCTGTCTGTCTGTCTGTCTGTCTGTCTGTCTGTCTGTCTGTCTGTCTGTCTGTCTGTCTGTCTGTCTGTCTGTCTGTCTGTCTGTCTGTCTGTCTGTCTGTCTGTCTGTCTGTCTGTCTGTCTGTCTGTCTGTCTGTCTGTCTGTCTGTCTGTCTGTCTGTCTGTCTGTCTGTCTGTCTGTCTGTCTGTCTCTGTCTTTTTTTGAAAAATTGTATAGGACCTCAGTTTGTAAAATAGATTTCTTTCTCTTTTTAGGGTGAAGAGGGAGATCAGGGGGCAGTTGGAGAGGTCGGCGCTCAAGGCCCAACTGTACGTCCATTTCCTGTTTATTTGAGCAATCTACACTCAATTAAAAAATCAATCTAGTGGCTGTATCTTGATCTAGTTTCTTAAAGCTTTGTTTCAATGACATGATCTCAGGGGCCACAGGGAATTCGAGGTGCCACTGGTATGATTGGCTCCAAAGGAGAAATGGTAAGATTTCAATAGAGGTGAGAAGTTGAAGCATAACAATATTTTGCCTGTTCTTTTTTAAATATCCATTTGCCTTTAGTTTGTTACAGTGTGGTAAAACCATAATGTGCAACTACTTGCAAACTAGTGCTAATGAACATTATGGGCCCCATCTTGCACCCGGCGCAAATGACTTTATACACTGACGCATTTATCATTCCTATTTTGCACCCGCGCAAAACGGGCTTTTTCTCTCCATAGACGCACGTCGGTAAACTAGGAAATAAACTTGCGCTCCCTGCAAGTTCAGGATTCCCTGCAAGAACAGGATTCTGGGACGGGTCGGCGCAAAAAGGAGGCGTGTTTCAGTGCAAACAATCCCTGGTGCATTTTGCAGTTCCAGAAAACAATTGCGCCAATGTTCAGAAAAAAACCTAGTCTAAAGTCGGAGGCACGTTGCGCGTACATCCCGATGCGGTAACACTTTAGAATACGGTTCCTTCGTTAATGAATAACTACACAATAACTAATGAGTAACACAATATCAACAATCTAGTAACTATTATTAACTAACAAGAAACTCTGATTAACAAACTAGTAAGTAATAGCGCACAGACGAAAGTGGTAGTTCACTATTAAGTAATCAATAACTACTATTTTTTAATACTTCCCAGAGAACTACTGAAAAAGTTTATTAACAATCTAGTAACTACTATTAACTAAAAGAAATTCTTATTAATGAATTAGTAGCTCACAGATGAAAGTGTTACTAGATACTTCTGTGGGAATTACTAATTATTTGGATTCGTATTATAAAGTGAAGATCATTGGAACTAACTAGTAATTACTCAAGTGTTACTACATGATCTAGTCATGATTTGTGCAACCGTTTGAGATTGTTGGTGAACTTTAGTATACTTTTAGAAAATGTCTTAACACTTGAGTTATTACTAGTTAGTTCCAATGATCTTCACTTTATAATACGAATCCAAATAATTAGTAATTCCCACATAAAGTGGGTCTCTAACACTTTCATCTGTGAGCTATTACTTACTAATTCGTTAATAAGAGTTTATTTTTGTTAATAGTAGTTACTAGATTGTTAATAAGATTGTTAATATTGTGTTACTCATTAGTTCTTGTGTAGTTATTCATTAACGAAGGAACAGTATACACTATAGTGTTACCCCAGATGCTATTTTAAACGCACATGCTTGGCCATAATACGAAGTGTGAACAATGCACATACACTGTAGATGATTCTCTCTCATTTTACTTTTTGCAAAATATACATTATTGTAAGGAAAAATATTCAAACACTGTTGTGTTCATGACGATGGGAAAAATAGGCATAAAGCTTACACATTTACCCAAATTATCATATTCATTTTTAACCAAAGCTAATTTGGGTGAGTTTGTCCCATCTCCAATGTCACTTCTATTTCTTTTACGGCCCTGACGAGAACATCGATCTCCTCGTCTGTGAACCGATTGTGAAGCGCGCCTGGTAAATGCGCCGTTGTAATAGAAAAACACTATGGAACAAGCACACCTCGTTCATCATGCTCTTAAAGGGAATGTGATATAACACTCTTATTGGTTTGTTTCTGTTACGCTTAAACCACACCTATGAATAATGAAGCTACTTCAGACCAACCGTTTTAAACTTGCGTCGAGCGCAAGAGTCATTTATCCCACCTGTAAAATAGCAACAGCGCCCAAGACCAAACAAAGTTACTTGCCCTTCGCGCTTGATACTTGCGTTTCAGATCGTTAAAATAGGGCCCTATATATTCATGGTATCAGATGGTAATACCATGAGAAAATGTGTCAGGACGGTACACTTATAAACAGACATTTCTGGGTTATTTGGTTTTAACAGGGGAGGAACATTCTCATTATATAGATAGAGCATTTGATGGGGACAAATATGTACAGTACACCTCAGCATACAAGATAAGAAATCAATATTGTTGTTCATTTTCAGTACATGATGAGAAATATTAAGTAAAAGCCATACAACTCATTTTTATATCTTATGGGATTACTGTTTGGAGACTATTTTTCTTTTTACAACTAGAATAGCATTAGATGGTATGTAGCACTACAACCGACATAAAAAGCTGAAAATGAAGAAAATAAGAACATTATATAAATAAATGAACAAATAAATAAAACAATGTTATTTTTTTACAGGGCCCTCGAGGTGTTGATGGTGACCCGGGCCCTCAGGGGGTTTCAGGGGCGACGGTAAGTTCTGTAACTTCCTCTGCCTTATTCAAACGAAACCAATCTAATCTAAAGCTGTAAACAATCATGAAACGGAAAGTTTTACCTCACATTCACAGTTGAAAGCTTTGAAGATGGGCATGACTTGAAATTGATGTCCTGAGCCTTGGGTGTAAATAAACAAATCAATGTTAGCAGACATCTGAGAGGTATGTCTCTTTTTATCCAGGGGGATCGAGGCCAAAGAGGAGGAATGGGAGAAGCTGGCCCTAAAGGAGAACAGGTAAGTGTACACCCATCATTACAACAGAGGTATTTGTTAATTAAATCAACCTTTGAGAAGTTTTACATGATAAGTAGGCTATAGCCAAGGATCCTTGTTAGTCCTGGAACAACGTTCAAACAACCAAATGATGTTGGTCCAGGAACATGCCTTATGTCATGCTAAGGGCAATACATAATGATTTTAATGAAACAATCTCTTTCTGCAGGGACCTCAAGGGCCAAGAGGCAACACTGGTCTTCCAGGGTCAAAGGGAGATAGTGTACGTAGTTTAACATATACATAAACTTTCACATTTAATTAAAATATTGGTTGTACTATCTTACAGTGATGGTATCAGGTGGTAATAACATGAGAAACTTTGACAGTGTGGTACTTTTTTGGTACTTAATGTGGACAAAATGATTTGCCTAAAGATTATTCTATACATCCAAACTTTACATCTTTTTCCAGGGTTTGCCAGGAGTGGATGGACGTGAGGGAATTCCTGGCATGCCAGGTGCCAAGGTATACAGCCTTGTCTTAGTCAACCGTGGCAATGTAAAAAGTGTGATAGTTGTAATAATGGAGATGTGGTTCTTTTATAGGGCAACGTCGGAAAAGCTGGAAGCCCCGGAGAAGTTGGCCTTCAAGGACTCCCTGTAAGTTTAAATGTAAAAAATAAAGGATTAAATATATGAACTGCAATGACTGTGAAGGTCAATAGTTATTTTGCCAGAGGTAAGTTCACATACAATATGCTAGTAAAGCGTATTTGTGTCATTTAACATATTTAATTATTCCAGGTTCGCGTAAGGTTTTTAATAATTTTGAGGAATACTGAATCTGTTTTTTTTGCAAGCGAGATGAGTAAATGCATGCTTATTTAAACAAGTAACTTTGTTGTAAATTTAAAAGTAATGTGTTACATTACTAGTTAGTAAAAGTAATCTGATTACTTAACTTGCGTTACTTGAATGAAGATGAAGGAATGGCAACAACACAGTCTTTAATTCATTCAAACAGATAACTCAGGAGATAACGACGTATTGACAATAATTGATAAATGTACTAGGGAAACTCAGGGCTTAAATACTAGGGAAAAAACTAAGTGAACTAGATGAAAACAGGTAAACAGAATCTAATAATCTGAATAACCATGTAATCAAGGGAAGGGACTATATGAACAGGCAAACGGGAAGTGAGCAAACAGAGGGAAAACTATTACAGATGTTTACATTATTACAAAAAAATTATATGATAGCTGTTCATTTTAAATTTCTATTTAAAGTATTCTGGAAAAAAAGTATAACAGTTTCCACACTGTTAGCTCGGACAAGTTGAATCTACTTAAAAAATGTGAGCAAACTGGTTGCCCTAAAATAATTAAGTAATGGTAAATTAATAAAGTTTTAAAGTTAATTTAAAATAAAGTTAATTTAACTTCAAATGTTTTGTAATATAAATTACTTTGCAGTTATTACATATAGTATATTCAAGTTCAATGTATTAGCCCATATACTTAAAAAATGTGAGCAAACTGGTTGCCCTAAAATAATTAAGTAATGGTAACTTAAATTTAAGTTAATTTAACTTAAAAAAAATTGCAATATAAATTACTTTGCAGTTATTACACATAGTATATCTAAGTTCAATGTTCAATGTTCAATGCACTAGCCCGTATACTTAAAAAAAACTGGAGCAAACTGGTTGCCCTAAAATAATTAAGTAATGGTAACTTAAATTTAAGTTAATTTAACTTCAAATGTTTTGTAATATAAATTACTTTTCAGTTATTACACATATATATTTAAGTTCAATGTACTAGCCCGTATACTTAAAAAAATGTGAGCAAACTTGTTGCCCTAAAACAATTAAGAAATGGTAACTTATGTAATTTAAGTTAAGTTAAATTCAAATGTTTTGTGATATAAATTACTTTGCAGTTATTACACATATATATTTAAGTTCAATGTACTAGCCCGTATACTTAAAAAAATGTGAGAAAACTGGTTGCCCTAAAATAATTAAGTAATGGTAACTTAAGTTAATTTAACTTCAAATGTTTTGTAATATAAATCACTTTGCAGTTATTACACATAGTATATTTAAGTTCAATGTTCTAGTATGCTTAAAAATTGGAGTAAACTGGTTGCCCTAAAAAAAATTAAGTAATGTGTACTTGATAACTTGAGTAAAATTATTTATTTATTTATTTTATTTTTAAAAACAAGTAAACCACATTATTACATTTTCCCCTCTTTTTTTATTTTAAATTTCAGTTGAAATCTTTTCATTTTAAAATGCAAAACACAGGGAAGAAACATCATTTTAACATCACAGGTATAGGAGGTTACTAACTTTTGTAATAAGAGTGTCTACTCAGAAACAAGTAGAGCTAATAACCCTTAATGAAATACTTAAAGAGGCAAAATGTGTGAACAATCCTCCTGAGAAATGTTTTCCCATAAAACAACTGTATATGGATATAACATTAAAACTACAGTTTACATTCATTTACATTCTTTCAAAAACAAAAGTTACGAACTTCACTTGAACAACACATTTACAAAATTAGGGAGCTCAACTGATAATAATAGAACATTTTTCTTGAATAGCAAATCAGCAGTAAATTGAAAATTACCAACACAAGAATAATTACATTTTAAAATATATTCAAATAGAAAAGTTATATTAAATTAAAACACTATTTTACAATATTACTGTATTTTGATCACATAAATGTAGCCTTGGTTAGCATTAAATACGTCTTTTCAAAAAAAAAAAAAAAATATAGCTGCAAGCAGCCATTACCGGGGCCAAGCGCAAGAAGCGGCAACATATGCCAAAATGGCAAGGAGTGGCAGACCAACTGCAGCAAGGAGCAATTAAGGGCATTTTGAGAGAACTTTGGGCAAATGGCTAAGAAAATCACATAAACATTAACTTATAAGATGATTTAATGGGTTATCACTTTCGAACAATAGGTGGCGCAGTTACGAAATAGATGTGATGTGGTCAGAGTGAGGTGACAATGACACATGCAAAGTTTGGTGTCAAAATGTGAAGGCATTGCAGAGATAAAGCCTAAATAGTAATTTTGGCAGCATGCCTAAAATTTGATGCTGTGGTATACGAAAACGGTTTTGTCTATCATCGTGCAATTCATAACTTTTAGTCGGCACGGTCTGGAGATGATACGATTCAATTTTCGTGAAAATCGGACAAACGGTCTAGGAGGAGTTCGAAAAAGAAGGTTTTTCAAAGAAATAAAGATGGCGAACAGGAAGTTTGTCTGATTATGGAAAACCTGATATCTATGTTTTCAGCATAACCCAACGAATCTATTAAGATCAGTTTCATTGCAATAAGCAAATTTATTCAAAAGTTATTAGCGTTCTCAGAAATTAATTATAACTTTTGACCAACAGGTGGCGCTGTCTCAAAATCTTTTGAGTACCTTCAGGGCATGCTGCTTATGGCATACACTGAGTTTTGTAATATTACACTAATGCATTTGTTTAGTATAGCATTTTATTTCACAAAACTCTATTGAAGTCAATGGGAATTTCACGTTTTGTTCTATTATAGCGCCACCAAGAGGCTCAGTCCCACAATTTTTTTATGTGTCCTCAGAGTAACCCCATACATATGTGTGTCAATTTTGGTGCAAATATCTCAATTCACTTCCGAGTTATAAACATTTATATGAAAAAACACGTAAAAAAATGACTGACACATGACTTTGTTTGAATTTTACTACCCCTTACTATCAATATTTTCGCATTTGGGCATTAGCATATAGTTAACAAGCTATGATTCCGTGTTTCTGGCGGTGGTTTCGTCTCGATCGGAACAGCGGTTTTGAAGATATCGCCAAGTGTTTTTTTCACGCTAAATCGCTACGCTACACCAACCGTAACACGAAACCCAGCATGTTTAGTATCGTTGGACTCGGCAACGATTCAGGAACTCAAAAAATGACTCCCATGAAAATAAGTGTACCACACCCAAAGTTATAAGCGTTTGAAAAAAAAAATTCACCACTAGGTGGCGCTGTTTCGAAACTTCTCAGGCTTCTTCAGGGCATCGTACTGATGACCCATACCGAGTTTCGTAACAATTCGTTCATGCGTTCAAAAAATACAGCATTTTAGCACATAATTCAAAATGGCCGACAGCCAAAATGGCCGATCTGGGAAAATTGGATATCAGTCGACTCGGCATGATGCCCTGAATCTAACGAGATGAAGTTTATGATTTTTGGACAAACCGTCAGAAGTTACGAGCAAAAATAGCCATTTTTCATATCTCCGGACCACTAGGTGGCGCTGCGCCGAAACGCTGCATGTAGCCTCAGGTCATGCTTGTGATGACATGTACCAAGTTTGGTCTGAATAGGATGAAGCGTTGCGGAGATACAGCCTCACGTCTGTTTTTGCAAGCTCTACGTAAAATTAGTTTGCGCGTTTATCGAAAACGGTTCTTCGAATCATCTTGAATTCCATAACTTTTTGTCAGCACTGCCTGGAGATGATCCGGTGCGATTTTGGTGAAAATCGGACAAACCGTCTAGGACGAGTTCGCAAAAGTAGGTTTTTTGGAAAATTCAAAATGGCGGCCGTTTTTTTATGACGGAAAATGACGTCATAGGGTGCGATCGAATCGGCATGAGCTCAGGAACAAGAGGAAAAAAGAATTTTGTTGATAGGCCTTACGGTTCAAAAGTTATTAGCATAATAAAAGTGCAACTTTGGACAGTTGGTGGCGCTAGAGGGAATGAGTTAGAGACACCAAAATTGGTGTATTTAAAGTTGGGACTGTCCTCTATCAGAATGTCAAACCAAAACAACTTTCCCGCAAACCGGTCTATGGGCTGTCATAGACGCCCAGTCGGAAGAAGAATAATAATAATAAATATAGCTGCAAGCAGCCATTACCGGGGCCAAGCGCAAGAAGCGGCAACATATGCCAAAATGGCAAGGAGTGGCAGACCAACTGCAGCAAGGAGCAATTAAGGGCATTTTGAGAGAACTTTGGGCAAATGGCTAAAAAAAATCACATAAACATTAACTTATAAGATGATTTAATGGGTTATCACTTTCGAACAATAGGTGGCGCAGTTACGAAATAGATGTGATGTGGTCAGAGGGAGGTGACAATGACACATGCAAAGTTTGGTGTCAAAATGTGAAGGCATTGCAGAGATAAAGCCTAAATAGTAATTTTGGCAGCATGCCTAAACTTTGATGCTGTGGTATACGAAAACGGTTTTGTCTATCATCGTGCAATTCATAACTTTTAGTCGGCACGGTCTGGAGATGATGCGATTAAATTTTCGTGAAAATCGGACAAACGGTCTAGGAGGAGTTCGAAAAAGAAGGCTTTTCAAAGAAATAAAGATGGCAAACAGGAAGTTTGGCTGATTATGCAAAACCTGATATCTATGTTTTCGGCATAACCCAAGGAATCTATTAAGATCAGTTTCATTGCAATAGGCAAATTTATTCAAAAGTTATTAGCGTTCTCAGAAATTAATTATAACTTTTGACCAACAGGTGGCGCTGTCTCAAAATCTTTTGAGTACCTTCAGGGCATGCTGCTTATGGCACACACTGAGTTTCGTAATGTTAGACCAAAGCATTTGTTTAGTATAGCATTGTATTTCACAAAACTGTATTGAAGTCAATGGGAATTTCACGTTTTGTTCTATTATAGCGCCACCAAGAGGCTCAGTCCCACAATTTTTTTTATGTGTCCTCAGAGTGACCCCATACATATGTGTGTCAATTTTGGTGCAAATATCTCAATTTACTTCCGAGTTATAAACATTTATATGAAAAAACACGTAAAAAATGACTGACACATGACTTTGTTTGAATTTTACTACCCCTTACTATCAATATTTACGCATTTGGGCATTAGCATATAGTTAACAAGCTATGATTCCGTGTTTCTGGCGGGTGGTTTCGTCTCGATCGGAACAGCGGTTTTGAAGATATCGCCAAGTGTTTTTTTCGCGCTAAATCGCTACGCTACGCCATCCGTGAGACGAAACCCGACATATTTGTATCGTTGGACTCGGCAACGATTCAGGACCTCAAAAATATGACTCCCGTGAAAATAAGTGTACCACACCCAAAGTTATAAGCGTTTGAATAAAACAATTCACCACTAGGTGGCGCTGTTTCGAAACTTCTCAGGCTCCTTCAGGGCATCGTACTGATGACCCATAACGAGTTTCGTAACAATTCGTTCATGCGTTCAAAAAATACAGCATTTTAGCACATAATTCAAATGGCCGACAGCCAAAATGGCCGATCTGGGAAAATTGGATATCGGTCGACTCGGCATGACGCCCTGAATCTAACGAGACCAAGTTTTGATTTTTGGAGAAACCGTTCAGAAGTTACGAGCAAAATAGCCATTTTTCATATCTCCGGACCACTAGGTGGCGCTGCGCCGAAACGCAGCACGTAGCCTCAGGTCATGCTTGTTATAACACGTACCAAGTTTGGTGTGAAAACGAGTAAGCGTTGCGGAGATACAACCTCACGTCTGTTTTCGCAAGCGCTACGTAAATTTTGTTTACGCGTTTATCGAAAACGGTTATTCGAATCATCTTGAATTCCATAACTTTTTGTCAGCACTGCCTGGAGATGATCCGGTGCGATTTTGGTGAAAATCGGACAAACCGTCTAGGACGAGTTCGCAAAAGTAGGTTTTTTGGAAAATTCAAAATGGCGGCCGTTTTTTTATGACGGAAAATGACGTCATAGGGTGCGATCGAATCGGCATGAGCTCAGGAACCAGAGGAAAAAAGAATTTTGTTGATAGGCCTTACGGTTCAAAAGTTATTAGCATAATAAAAGTGAAACTTTGGACAGTTGGTGGCGCTAGAGGGAATGAGTTAGAGACACCAAAATTGGTGTATTTAAAGTTGGGACTGTCCTCTATCAGAATGTCAAACCAAAACAACTTTCCCGCAAAACCGGTCTATGGCTGCCATAGACGCCCAGTCGGAAGAAGAATAATAATAAATATAGCTGCAAGCAGCCATTACGGGGCCAAGCGCAAGAAGCGGCAACATATGCCAAAAATGGCAAGGAGTGGCAGACCAACTGCAGCAAGGAGCAATTAAGGGCATTTTGAGAGAACTTTGGGCAAATGGCTAAGAAAATCACATAAACATTAACTTATAAGATGATTTAATGGGTTATCACTTTCGAACAATGGGTGGCGCAGTACGAAATAGATGTGATGTGGTCAGAGTGAGGTGACAATGACACATGCAAAGTTTGGTGTCAAAATGTGAAGGCATTGCAGAGATAAAGCCTAAATAGTAATTTTGGCAGCATGCCTAAACTTTGATGCTGTGGTATACGAAAACGGTTTTGTATATCATCGTGCAATTCATAACTTTTAGTCGGCAGGGTCTGGAGATGACACGATTCAATTTTCGTGAAAATCGGACAAACGGTCTAGGAGGAGTTTGAAAAAGAAAGTTTTTCAAAGAAATAAAGATGGCAGACAGGAAGTTTGGCTGATTATGCAAAACCTGATATCTATGTTTTCGGCATAACCCAAGGAATCTATTAAGATCAGTTTCACTGCAATAGGCAAATTTATTCAAAAGTTATTAGCAATCTCAGAAATGAATTATAACTTTTGACCAACAGGTGGCGCTGTCTCAAAATCTTTTGAGTACCTTCAGGGCATGCTGCTTATGGCACACACTGAGTTTCGTAATGTTAGACCAAAGCATTTGTTTAGTATAGCATTGTATTTCACAAAATTTGTATGAAGTCAATGGGAATTTCACGTTTTGTCTATTATAGGCGCCACCAAGAGGCTCAGTCCCACAATTTTTTTTATGTGTCCTCAGAGTGACCCCATAATATGTGTGTCAATTTTGGTGCAAATATCTCAAATTACTTCGGAGTTATAAACATTTATATGAAAAAACACGTAAAAAATGACTGACACATGACTTTGTTTGAATTTTACTACCCCTTACTATCAATATTTACGCATTGGGCGTTAGTGTATAGTTAAAGCTATGATTCCGTGTCTGGCGGTGGTTTCGTCTCGATCGGAACAGCGGTTTTGAAGATATCGCCAAGTGTTTTTTCGCGCTAAATCGCTACGCTACGCCATCCGTGAGACGAAACCCGACATATTTGTATCGTTGGACTCGGCAACGATTCAGGGACCTCAAAAAATATGACTCCCGTGAAAATAAGTGTACACACCCGTTATAAGCGTTTGAATAAAACAATTCACCACTAGGTGGCGCGTTTCGAAACTTCTCAGGCTCCTTCAGGCATCGTACTGATGACCCATAACGAGTTTCGTAACAAATTCGTTCATGCGTTCAAAAAAATACAGCATTTTAGCACATAATTCAAAATGGCCGACAGCCAAAATGGCCGATCTGGAAAATTGGATATCGGTCGACTCGCATGACGCCCTGAATCTAACGAAACCAAGTTTTTGATTTTTGGAGAAACCGTTCAGAAGTACGAGCAAAAATGAGCCATTTTTCATATCTCCGGACCACTAGGTGGCGCTGCGCCGAAACGCAGCACGTAGCCTCAGGTCAT